>JAGFZM010000226.1:231266-243100 GCA_017657215.1 Limnothrissa miodon
AGAGAGAGAGAGAGAGAGAGAGAGAGAGAGAGAGAGAGAGAGAGAGAAATCTGGTCTAGGCTGACTGATGCATTAGAGACAAAATACTCTTTCTATAAAATCCCTCAGTCCTCAACCACTACTCATGTTCAGTAGGTCCTTAACAAAAAAAGGGGGTAAAAGGAAACGTTTTAAAAGGACCCATGATTGACGTCTGTGGCAACTGTGTGATGTTTATCCCATGCTGTACATGCTTTATTTCTTTTAAACTTTAATCATTCAATAACTCATTTTATGTCATAACTTTTGTATTCATTTAATAAATCGAGGGCTGAGAGCAAAAGGGCGTAAGTGACATTTTGGTCAAAATTGAGTTATATATATATCATCGGAAAGCTCTTTATGAGCTCTTTCAACTGACAAAATTATATAAGTGAAATGTAAATAAATTTTGAGTTATTAAACAAGAACCAAAGGTCTTAACTGTAAACACACTGAGGCAGTTAGAGTCAAAAGGGCGTAAGTGCATTTTGACACTGAGAAATACATGATGGGCAGACAAAATGGCTGATAGGAGGACAAGAAAAGGCTGCTACAGAAAAGTGGTGTTTATCACTGAAGATGTCTTGTCACAGATATTTGAAACAGAATTTAGTAATGAGGGTAAGCTTTAACTACACATTTTTTCAATAAAGTTATCATTCAGACTTTAGCTGGCTAGCTCAGCCTTTAGTGAGCAGAATCTTACTACCAAATGACTTCTAGTAGCCTATTTCAAGCATTTTGATCACTGTTTAGTTACTATTAGACAAGGAAAGGGGGATGTTCTTTTTAGATAACTATAGAAAGCGTTTAAATGTGGGTTTATGTTAAATGCATCCTGAAAAGGAGAAGTTTCAAATCTAACATTTATGTTGGATTAGTTTTTCTCCAAAGGTTTGGCTCATTTCTTGAAACCGAGATGACTTTCTCAAAGCAACATGGACAAATCTCCAAACCACCTTGCAATTGTTCACAACAGAATGTCATTTCTCATTGGTTTTATCAAATTGCAAATGCCTTAGTACATGTCTCAAGTGACTCAGTGCTTTTTTGCAAATGATTATGTACAAGTAGCCTACAGTTAGCACAATGAGCCCACATTTTCCAAATAAATAGATCTTGCTGATCTAAACTGATTAGTTGATTTTTCAGTGTGATGGTTGCTCTCTCCAAAACATATCTGCATGATTTCATTGTGTAAGTCATCATATGCACAATAGTCTGTTCAATTGTCAAAATTAGTCAATAATATAATTCCATGAACCTCATATATGAATTTCATGGAGCATTTGAAAAATTCGTGACAGTAATTGACAGTAAGGTGAATTGTCCTTGTAGCAAATTAGGAGGTTTCCAGATCTCAGATGACCAAAAATGTGTTTAGTTACCTTACAATAGCTTTTTATGATTGTGAATGCTGCCAAACATGTAAATATAGAGGTGGCCTGGGCCAGTACCATTTGCAGTTAGAAAAAAGAAGAACCTGAACAAGTAAATGAACAAGGGCAACTTCCTGCTCGAGCAAGATGAAGAAGAAATAGAGAGATCTGAGGATGCAAGGTGGTGGAATAGGGAGAAGAGGCAGAGGAGCACCATACTGTCCAGGACAAAATTCAGGCTATAATTATAGAACATGTTGTAAACCATCGCCTCACAAAAGCAGAGGTAGGTCGCTGAGTGCAGCCTTCTACCTGTCTCTATAGTCTTCTCCATCATCCAACCTCGATAGTCTTCTCCATCATCTCCAGTTTTGACACATGGATAAACTGTTTTGGGAGAGATATGAGCTTTTGCAGGGGATCCATGGTGTTGTGCTAAATCATCCAGGTTATTTTGACAAAAGCGCTAAGTGAATGCACATGTGCCAAAGCAATTGAGAAGGATCTATGCAATTTTTACTGTAGTGACCTTTTATATGGGAAAGGAATCTGCATTTTGATGCATGTATGAACAGTTTTGGGAAAGACATTTGATTTGATTTGATTGATAGTGAACTATAATGTTGTATAAGACTGTTTGGCCAAATGACCTTATAGTTTTAAGAATGTCATCTCGGTTTATAGAAATGAGCCAAACCAATGGAGAAAAACTGTAATTCATAAATGTTTTTGAACATACTCCAAATACTTGAAAACATGAATCAGATTTTAGCAATACATAATGAAATGATCATTCAAATAATTTTTTTAGCATAAAAAAAATAATTGATGTTCCTTTTTACTGTTGTCATTGTAATAGCTTTATGCATAATCTGTCGATGGTACAACAAAAAATATATAGCATTTAAATAAAAAAAGCTAATATAAATATTGTTTTATTGAGTAAAAATGACATTTTTTCTTTGAAAAGCACATGCATGTTCTTTTCTGTTTATGAAATTATCAGATACGCTCATAAATTATATGCAAATGGAAGTAAATCCTTGGTGCCAAAAAGGTGTATGTAACTAAAACTGAAATTTACAAATGTAGAAAAAATATTTTTGGGACTGAAAGATATAATATTATACATTAAGTACTTTGTCATTCAGGTGTATGAATCATTTTGCTAAAAATAGGTTAAATCAGTACAGAAAGTAAGAGCAAACTAAAGTCATTTTTTGTTTTGGCTGTCCTGTGAAGTTGGTGAAATGTCACTTACGCCCTTTTGGCTCTCAGCCCTCGAATTATGTTTTATTGATATTTTCTCTTAAATATTTACCCAAAAGACATGACATAAAAAAAAACAACAGCAACAGTTTACAAAAAACTAAAAACATTTACAGTGTTTTTTTTTTTTTATTCTATTTTTATAGCTGAGGCAAATGCCAAAAAAAAAAAAAAAAAGACGACATTTCTTAGTACCTTGATCCTCAATTGCAATACAAACTTTTGTCAGACTTAAACAAAATGATTGCATGGTGGGGCAAGCAGGAGATACTAGTTACATCACAACAGCCATACTCTAAAGCATAAATCACACACTGGTGACAGAGAGAGAGAGAGAGAGAGAGAGAGAGAGAGAGAGAGAGAAACGAAAGAGTTTGATTGTGTGTGTGGGTGTGGGTGTGTGTGACAGAGCAGAGAGAGTGAGACCTTCATGTGTGTGTATGGATTTGCATGTCTACATGTGTGTGAGGGAAACAGATAAAAAGAGTGCGCAAGAGAAACTAGTCGTCCGTGATTTCATCATCTCTTATAACCTCCACACATGAAACCTGTGCAAAACCTGGATGAGGAAAGAAGTAGGCCAAAAGGGACACACATGGAAATGTTCATGCTGGGGTCGAGTCTCTCCTCCACAGATAACATTGACTCCCACTTAAACCTCTATATTATGAGTCTGGCATTCTGGGGCTGATTTTCAAGCACAGCTCTTGATTGGATGTCGTCATACGGAAAGTAAAACTAAATATGAAACTGTGTTTAACTGGTTGATGGGTAACAACCCCGCATCTTCACCTTCCCTGCTTTTACAGCCTTCTGGTGTGGATGAACTGCATTCTGGGATGGCATGGTGCGTGTTGTGTGTGTTTGGGCTGATTTGGCCACAGCTTGAGAGTTTTGTGTAGATTTGGCCATTTTGATACTGTAGACTGAGTCACTGAGGAGTGAGGGACAGGAAGAAAGAGAAGAGGGGAGGAGAGTTGACGAGGGGAGAGGGAAAAGGGGAGACGACAAGAGAGAAAAGGGAAGAAATGAGAGGAGAGAATGGAGAAAAAAAGAAGAAAAAAAGAAGAGAAGACAAAAGGAGAGATGAACAGATATTAGAAGAGAATCGAAAAGAGAGGAGGGGAGGAGGGGTAAGGCGTAGGGTAGAAGGAGAGCAACGGTCACCTTGCTGCTCTCTAGGAACAGGCCAACACAGACAGGAAAGGAGGGAGGGAGTAACAGAGAAGACATAAAGAAGAGGGGAAAAAAAGCGTGGACAATAAAGAAAACCAAAAAGAAAAAATGTTGAAGGAAGAAGAATAATCTAATGAAGTAGCGAGTTGTGTAAAAGAATGCATAATGAAGGGAGTAATGTGAGCAGGGAGGATGAGAGGAAGTATGTGAATTCGTATGTGTGAGAGAAAAAGAAAGATACAGGGAAGGTGGAAGCAATAAACACAGAGGAATAGAAAGAAACAGACTGAGGGGTAAGAAGACTAAAAAGTTCGGCCGGCGTGTCGCTGGAAGCGGTAGGAAATCTCTTGTGTGTTCTTGTACGTGTCTTGTAGTTTTTTTTTTTAGCATAGCTCTACACACGCTGTAGATTGTTCTTAGTTATTTTTTGTTTTATTTGCTCTCCCGCAGAGTCCGCACCAGCTTCGGCTGGCAGCATGGCTGCTGCGGGACCAATGCGTTTTGAAGAACTTACACGAAGACACGGTGTGAAAGTTCAATGTTCCCTGAGTGTTGAGGAGTATAGCTTAGCGATTGGTAATGTGGTTGGACACGAGTTTATCAAGTCGGCCTCACACATGAACAATGCAGTTGTGGTTTTCCTTGATACAGTAGAAAAATTTCGAGAAGTAATTGAGTCTGGTATCATTATTAGTGATATGCTCACACCTGTTCTTCCACTTAGTTCACCTGCTACAAAGGTGATCATCTCCAATGTTCCCTCTTTCGTTAGTGATTCTTTGATTGAGAGCAATTTAACACGTTATGGGAGTCTAGTTTCCTCCATTTTAATAATAGACTACAGAAGAAACAAAACAGAAATCCAACCACTTATCATCAGCGACGACTGTGTGGAGAGGGTGGCAGACTTCAGCTTCTTGGGAGTCAACATAGAGGAGAACCTATCCTGGAGTGTGAACACCTCAGAGCTGCTGAAAAAGACCCAAAAGAGACTGCACTTCCTGAGAGCACTCAGGAGGAACAACATCACACAGAGACTGCTGGTGTCTTTCTACAGAGCCTCCATCGAAAGTATCCTAACGTACTGCATAGGCATCTGGTACACTAGCTGCACAGTGGCTCAGAGGAAAGCACTCCAGAGAGTCATCAACGCTGCCCAGAGGATCATCGGCTGCCCTCTCCTCACACTGAAAGACCTACACAGCTCCCGCTGCCTCAAAAAAGCCCATAACATCATAAAGGACACCTCACACCCTGGACACTCCCTGTTCAAACTGCTGCCTTCAGGCAAACGGTATAGAGCAATACATACAAGAACAAATAGACTCAAACACACTTTTTACCCAGTTGCAATAACATGTCTGAATGCCACTAAAAGTAGATAATGACCAACCAAACACCCCTGCTGTTAAAGCGCTATGAGACATGTCTTGTCGAATACGCTTACATGATTGATTGATTGATTGTCTGATTGTTATATCAGCTGGACGCATGTTGCTTGTCTGTATGTGGCTTTATGGCTCAATGACAATAAAGGACATTCTATTCTATTCTATTAGAAAAAATCCCCTTGGGAGTAAGTCACCCCTACTGAAACATATAGTCTCGTTCAGGAGACAGGTATTTATGGTGCTAAATGATGATGGCGAAGACCTTGACCTGACGATGAAAATTAAAGTTAGTGTAGTAGTGTAGTAGTGTAGTGTAGTATTTTGTGTACACTGTTTGCAACTTCGGATTCTGTTTTACGTTGCCTTTTTTGCCACGTCAGGCCACATTGTGCACGATTGCCCACGCAGAAAGCAAAGCAAAGCGCAGCCTCCCACGGCTCCCACTTAGCCCAAACAAAATGATACTCCCGTTGCTGATCCTCATGTAACTGCCCCACCAGTCACTTTGACTGAGGCTGCAGAGCCTGATCCACCTTCGCTGGTCCCACCAATTTGGCTACATCAGTGTCTACTAACAGAGTTGATAACAATGACGTGGCAATGAAAACATTGTAACCGTAACCGTAACTGCGAATGACGACCCACCTGTCTTGGAGCTCATGATGGGTAATACAAGTGCGAAATTATTTATGAAATTATTATTGAAATAATACAACGAAATTATTTCAAATGAACTTGTCGCGCTCAGTGATAATAAAATAAACAATCCTAATGTTGCGGAGCCCACTGGCTCGCAAAGAGAAGCGGAAGACATTGTTAGAATGGAGACCGATGGGTTTAAGGCCCCTAAAAGAAAAGTAAGATGAACTGATCCTGCCGACTGTAACCCTAGTAAAGCTGAAAAAGCTGTAACAGCAAATGCCTCCTGCAACAGCGACAATGATTCAGTCGGTTCTAATGCATCGAATATTTCACTGGGGGAACTTAGTGTGTCTGGCTGGGATTTGCTGATACTGTATAAAGCGAAGGATATAAGTAGCTTCTTACGTGACTCTAAGGGGCAACGTTGTGTCGAGGTTGAGAATTACTTTCCTTATCGTTTTCAATTTGCCAATGATGCTACCCGTTTTCTTAGAGAAAAAGCCCTTACTTCACAGGAGACTGCGCGCCTCCACAAACTCCTGACCAATGGTCAATGGTCAAAAGAATGGTCAAAACAGAGCTGTCATGACGAATACTTTAAACATTGCCACCTGAAATCTGAATGGTGCGAGAGATACAAAGAAAAGACTGATACTAATGATTTTATCAGGCTAAAGAAACGTAATGTTTTGATGGTACAGGAAACACATAGTGACATTTTAAACGCAGTGGATTGGAAGAAAGAATTGGCATGGTCAAATATTCTTTAGCCATGAATCCTCTGTCAGTGGGGGTTTGGCTTTTTTGTTTTCAAAGGACTCAATGCCACTATCTTGTGACCTACAAGAAATAGTGGAGGGGAATGGTGCAGATAGACTTAATAAACTTAATGAGGTGGTTAGAGATATAGACTCAGAGTTCCTTGTGTTTTTGGGAGGAGACTTTAATTGCACTGAGAATGATAAAATGGACAGGAATCACCTAGAGCCTCACACATACTCTCAGAAGGCCTTAACGGAGTTTATCAAATCTCATGACCTCTCTGATGCTTGGAGGGCCATGCATCAGGGAGTCTGACAATACACACCGACTCACTGAAGAACTAAAATTTCCTGTGCGCGATGACAAAAGCGTCAAAAGCGACCAGCTGCAAAAGTTGAGCGTCTAGAGCGACTAAAAAAAGTTAAAGACAGTTTAACTTTATGCAAATGACATGATAGCTATGACACGTTTCGGCTGCAAAACACTGGCGACCAATCGGAATGTAGACGCTCTTCGCTTGTTTGGCTCTCAGGGAACATACTGGGAAACTTTGTTCCTACTGCAATTTTGTTCAGCCGGTGTTGTATGGCCCAACGCTTTTTGAGATCGCCACAAAAAGGCTATGATCTGTAGCTTATGTTGCACCCAACATAGTAGCCCAATCGAAATCCCTTTCCCTGTACTTGCACTGCTTTTTCAAAGTAGAATGAGTGCACATTACAATTTGCAGATCACCAAATGCCATTTAGCAATACCAATACCTTTAACACTTGACGTGATTTTGTTCTTGGTTGTAACTTCAATTACGTCGAGACCCTCTTCAACAGGACAATTTGCTACTGAAACACGCGTTTTTGTACTGTTTATACAATGGCTCCTTTAAATGGGTAAGCAAAATCGAACGTTCTAATCCCTACATCATCAGCGACTTGGGCGACCAAAGCGAACAGAACTATTTATTGCAGCGACCGTTTGTGAGCGACAAAAGCAATTTTGCAGCTTTGGTCGCTTTTGGTGTGAATGCACAGTTAGAAGGAATATAAACGGCCCTAAGCTACAGCTTAATATAGTAAAATCTTGCAATATCATACCCACTGGTTTCTCTGATCACTCTGCTGTACTTTGCAACTTACCTGTGAAAGGCTTTCAGCCTCCTTGTGCGTACTGGTGTTTTAACACATCACTCTTGGAAGACAAACACTTCTGCAAAACCTTTGCTTACTTTTGGGAGGTTTTTTGAAGGCAGAGGGTTAACTTCTCCTGGCTACGAAGCTTGTGTCACTAAAGAAATGATCTCTTCTCTCAAAATTCAATTCAATTCAATTTTATTTATATAGCGCATTTTTACAAAAGGCATGACACAAGAGGCCCAATGAGCAACAGGGGCAAGGAAAAACTCCCTATCAGCGTTTTTTTGTTTTTACTTGTTATGGTAAAGGAAGAAACCTTGGGCAGTTCCGACGGCTCAAGGGGCTAACCCAACTGCCTAGGGCAGGTTTTCAGTCTCTCAGATGGTGAGTAGTCCACTATAATTCCATTACATACACATTACAAGAATATTTTGGTAAATAAAGTAATACAGGTGTCCCATTAGAATCCCAGGATATAGTCCCATGTCTTTAGGCACAATCAAGCCAGGGGCCAGTTGGAGGCTGCATCAATCATGCCAGGGTCATCTGTGACCCTTCAAAACCTTAGAAACTGAAATCCTTGGCCCTCAGGGGTCTTCTACTTTGGGGGTTAAGGGGCCTAGCGAACTGTTGGAGGACAAGAACAACAAACTGGCAGAGTTCTTAGATGTAAAGCTGGATTTATACTTCTGCGTTGCGTCATCACAGACACCGTCGCCGACGTTTTTGATTTATACTTCCGTGGTCGATTTATACCTCTGCGTCCGCATAATTGCTACGCGTGGAAGTTCACTGCCACAACGCTAGGGGGTTATTGAGTTTAGAAAGGGTCCTTTGCGTGTGTGTTTTCCGGTCGTTGCATTGTGAGTATTGGCTTCTGGTGCAAATCAACAGGCTGTAGCTAGCGGCAAGCTACAAGCTGGCCTCATCCACAGTGTCATCTATTGTGTCAGAGGTTTGCAAAGCGTTGTGGACAACACTGCAGCCCAAGTTTTTGCCCTGTCCGTCAACTAACCAGTGGGAAACGATAGCCGGAGATTTCTGGAGACTGTGGAACATCCCAAACTGTGTCGGATGCGTTGATGGGAAGCTTTGTCTGGTTAATAAGCATAGTTATCAGGTCATTACTTTCTATGGTCAACTGTCTTTGTCAAGTGAATGGGTCACTTGAATAAGGCCATTTATGTAAGTTCAAAAATGCCGATCTTGTACACACAACACACTGGAAAGGCGGAGAACTGGAATTGATGTAAAGCGGACCAATCACAATCCATGACGTATGCGTCGGTCTGCGTACCGTTTCGGCGACACTTTGACGCGTAGTCAGGATTTTTTTCATGCGCACGAAAGGTGTTTGCGTAGTGTCGCCGAAGGTCTGATTGGTGTCGGCGAAGGTGTGCGATGACGCAACACAGAAGTATAAATCCAGCTTAAGGGCCCAGGGCGCGCTTGTGCGCTCTAGGTTTCAGAGTGTCACCCTGATGGAGGCGCCTTCGAAGTTCTTTTTTAAAGCAACATGCCACCGTACTTCAGTATTGAAATATGTTCTTCCCCTAACTTAGATGAGTTGATACATACCTGTTTTGTCTCTGTGCGTGCATGCAATTGTTCTGGGATGCGATTGCTACTTTCTTAGCATTTAGCTTAAACCAGTTCTTTCACTGTCCACCAAACAGCCTTGAAGTTAGAAGCCACCAAGCAAATCCACGTCTTTACATGCGGTTATTTAAAATGGTTGTGGTGACACAAAATAAAACGTAGCGATTTTCTAAGCTGATAACAAGGAGAACTATGTATGGCGGAAGAACACTTGGGAGCCCTGGCGTGTTGTTTAAGCGTCAGTGGGTGGGGAATCTGCCCTCCCTTAATTGTTGCTGTCGCCTGACCTGAAGGAGTGCAGTTTTACAAGCCCTCGGTTACACTTTGGTGATGGTGATGAGATATTCCTGCATGGTAAAGTTGCTAAACATGCATAAACAAAGCTTGGTAAAGTTGCTAAACAAGGACAGAGAGCAGCTAGGTATTTTTGACACGGTGAAGCCTGTGTGGAGGGTTCTCTATAAGTCCCCTTTAACAAGAGGGATCTTCAAAGGAGAATCCTGCACGGTACCGTGGCTGTTAATGCCATAGTGTCTGTGATTAATCCAACTTTGATTGACACCTGTCCTTTTTGTTCCTGTAGGGCAGGGGTCTCAAACTCAATTTACCTGGGGGCCGCTGAAGGCTGAGTCTAGATGAGGCTGGGCCGCATCAAGTATTCCACAACAAGTCATAACAAGCAGTGGTGGTGGTGATCTTCCACATTGAAGGAGAAAGGGTCAGCAAAAATGTTAAAAGTGGCTCTGTGGGTCTTGAAATCAGCGAATCTGTGATCAAATTCCTCTTGTAGCTTTCCAATGGTATCATCATACTTCTCACCACTGAATGCTGTGCCTGAATCCACGAGGGCCTTGCATTCTGGGAAATAGCAGAGGTTTGTCTGGGAAAGCTGGGCTTTCCATAACACAAGTTTTGTGGAGAATGCTCTGACATTGTCATATGTAGCACTGACAAGCTGGTCAGGGCCTTGTAACTTCTTGTTCAGTGCGTTCAGCTCTTGAGTTATGTCAAGAAAAGCTAAGTCATTAGCCATTCTGTATCACTTAGTACCAGAACAGTCATCCCATCCTTCTCCATGAAGGCTTTCAGCTCTCAACTCAAAAAACCTCTTCAAGACATTGCCCCTACTAAGCCAACGTACCTTGGTGATGTACACCACATCCTCATAGGCTAAATGTATTTCCTCCAAAAAGGCACGGAATTGCCGGTGCTTTAACCTGGGGGGGGGTTCCACACCCTCCTCGGGGGTCCGTCGGTTGTTATTCCAACAAAATGTTTCCATAGTAAGCCTGGCCATGCATTGGAATCACTGTGAGCAACTCCTCCGTCACTTCGAAATTACCATCAACACCACGGACATTAGTGAGAGGAGAGGTTTTTTGAGAGGAAATTGCGAGTTACGGACGTGTTGGGTCAAAATCTCAATAATTTTACCAATTTGCGTTATTTGCTCATTGATTTGTTTTGTGTGTGTGCGCGTGCGTGTGAGGATAGGACGCTCTTCTTCTCTCTTCCCTGCCCTGTCTAGCAAACAATGGAGTCGTGTCAGAGCCTGGTTAGCCTGCCATGCATCTCCTAAAACGTATCCTATTGGATTGGCCTATCTGTCTTTCAAAAGTGAAATAAATGGTTAAAACATAAATGCCTACAGTATCTAGCCAACTTATTCATGTGTGTGGTTTGTTTTGATGTGCTAAGCAATTGTTTATAGTTGATAATGGATAAAAAAAAGTTGATGCACGCAGGTGTTGGTGATGTGCGTGTGCAAGTCCACCTTGCGGTTTCTACCGAGAAAATGCAGTCTAGTTTTATCTTCTCTTTCCAGCGGGTTCGGTTGGGTTCGGTTAAAAATCAGCGTGTAATTTTGCGGGTTGGGCGGAGTGGGTTGGCCGTTATGATGCGTCGGGTTGGTGCTGGTGTTAAAAATCCTTGACCCGCGCATCACTAACGGACATATATTGCAAGCTGCGCCGTGTCAGTGACGTCTGTGCTCTCATCAAGAGCGAGTGAGTATGAATGAAAATGTTTAGCTTTCTCACACAGTTGATCATACATGTTATTTGACGTCAGAGATGCACTCTGCCACGGTGTTAGCTGACATGCTGATGTTGCGGAACTGGCATTTTTTCATCAGACAGACTATACTTGCAGCCTGTAACATGCACTGTTTTATGAATTTGCCATCCTTGAATGGCTTTCCTGCCTTAGCAATCATTTCGCTCACCACATAGCTAGCTTTGACAGCCGCGTCACTCTCTTTCCTTGCTCTCTTGAAAAAATCTTGTTGCCTCACTAGGCATGATTTAAGTTTGGCGACCAGGTCCTCTCGCTCACCTCCCAGGTATTTTGCATACTCCTCAGCATGTCTAGTTAAGTAATGGCGTCTGATATTAAACTCCTTGTGCACGGCAACTTTATCCGTGTATATTAGACACATTGGGATGCCCCAACAAAAAACACATTCT
>JAGFZM010000227.1:0-32690 GCA_017657215.1 Limnothrissa miodon
TCTCTCTCTCTCTCTCTCTCTCTCTCTCCAGATTACCCTTTCTCCCTCTCACTCTCTCTCTCCATATCTCCTCTGGTCTTTCTCTCCATACTATCCCTGCTCTCTCTCTCTCTCTTCCCTGGTTTGCTCTCTCTTTCTCCCTCCATATCTCTTCTGCTCTTTCTCTCTCTCTGCACAAGTTACTGCGCCCCTCACCATTCCAAATCATTCTGTCCCTCTCCCCCACACCCTCCTTACCACCTTCCTCACTCCCTGTCTCTACCTTTCTACACTGTCTCTCTCTTTCTCTCTTGTTCCTCCATCTTGTTTTCTCTGTCTCTCTCTACCCCTGCGTCCTCCTCTGCCCCTCACCCCCTGTGTCGGGCCCCTGTCTCTGGTGCAGTGAGTCATCTCTTACTGGTAGTCACACGGCACCCTGTGTCTGTGTGTCCCCTCTGCTGATCTGATTACTGTAAGTCATTATTGAGGCCCTGCACCCGGCCAAGAAGCTCCACTCTACCCCGTTACCTAATGGTTTCTCTCCGATCAATATACTGCCCACTTTTCGTGTGCATTAGTTGAATGGATAGACGATTACATTAAGTGGCCAAATATAAGCCACACCACGAATGAACCTCTGGGCGATGTTTTAAAAAATAATACAAATTTCAGAAAAAAAAAAAAAAGGATTGGATTTCCATGTCCCATGTAACCTCTTAACTGAAGATATTTTGCATTAAGTTTAAAAATAATAGCTGGGAAATCAGTAGTTTAAGTTACCCAAATTAATGCTTTTGGTATTGTGAGGTTTTTGCGTAGGTCCCTTCCAAAAGTGGTGTGTTGTGTGGAAGTGTGCGATGCGAGAGTATTGGATGAATGTTAAATTGTGGAAAAAATGTGTACTCAACATGCAAGAAAGTCCTGCTGAGAAGTTGTGCCCAGAAATGCCCACAGAAATATATACAGCTAGAAAAATACAGTCATAAATATATATATACATATATATACATATATACAGTCAGGGCTCGAAACTAACGATGTCCCGATGTCCCGGGGACTATAAAAAATGTCACTGGGACACAAAGTTATCAAATCTGGGACAATTCCGGGACAATGAAAAAAATCTAAACGGGAACGTATTTCAAGACATTTCTCCGCTGATCCCCAAGTCTTTGCGTCTGGAGCGCAGTTCCACTTGCATACTCACTAGCGTTTCCCCCAGCCCACTCTCAGGTCTGGTTGTGGGTTCTGATTGGACTACGCTCCGCCTCGCCTGCTTGTTGTGTTGGTCAGCTGATGAGCAACATTTATTACAAGTAGGCTACCGGTAGACCGCAGACGTTATGTTACTTTGTCCAGTGTTACTTAAAATTATGTTACGTTACATTATTAACACGTCTATTAGGATCCCGGTCATGTGTGCTAGAGTAGTCAGTCAATAAATTTAATGTAGCCTGGCTAACGTTATCCACCTGTAAGCAGCTTCTAGATTTCGATTTCGTTTGCGAGAAATGTAAGCGCAGTTTTAATGTTTCAGTAAAGTCTGACAGATAGTCCTTGTCTGAGTTCCCCCCTATTCTATAAACAAAGGGTCATTTGAGCGATTACACTGTCAACATTAGCCTAAGACAAGACTAGAACAATTTTCAGTATTGGGAAAGTTCACTTTCAACATGAACTAGCTGCTAGTTCAGTTAATAGTTCAAAATTTTAAAAACGATCACAGTATCATTCATCAGGCATTAATATAATGTTAGTTTGTTTAGTTCACGTCCACCAAAATTATAAACACGTGAATGATGCCCACAGGCGCAACACTGCTGTCTGCAATAGCCTACCACTAACATTTCCCATTTCGGCGGCTGATATTGCCAAGTAAGAAAGCAGTGGCAGCGATTGACGGTTAACAGTGAATAAACAGCACGAGTTTTAAACCTTTTTCCATAGCGAACTTCTGGGCCTTAATGCAACTGTCTTGTGGTTTTAATGTAACTTTGGCAAGCCCTAATAATATTTTCCATTGAAATTATATAGGCCTGATACTTGTGCCTTGTATTTTAAACTGATAATTTCTTAAATTGACAGTTTCTGAAACAGTCGTGCCTGGTCCTTGTAAACGTTTTGAAATTATTAACATTTTAGGTAGGTAATAAATATAGCCTTTTGTTTTGATTCCTTGATTCCTTCAGGGGGTTGGGGTCAAGGGTCACTCTTGTGTTGGTTGGTTGATGTAGTCTCCCTCACTGTAAACTGTAAACTGCCTAACTCTGCAGGTTATGCTTGCTACAGGTATTTCAAGACATTTCAAGGTTTATTCATTTATTTCCATTTTAGGGTGTTTTTGTATATTTTCGCTTCAAATACCTTATATCCTCCTTTTTGTGTCGGGTCCCTGAGCCGTGGTCCTGGCCCCCGCACCTTCAAAGACATCCTAAATATTATTATATTTTATTTAATTATTAATGTTATTTTTTATTGTTGACATAGTTAGTTAGGGTTAGTTTGTTTGAATATGCAGTAAATGAAGGAAGATTTACGCATTAAGCTTATACATTAGCTCATTTTGAAGTTGTCTGAAAAATGTGTAAAAACAAAAGATTCTGCGTTTTTTACTGCAACTACCATGGCATGTGATTCCTTCACTTTAGTCCCATTCTCTTACATCTATTTCATATCTTGCATTGAGGGAATACATTGTATTAATAAAATAATGTAACTGTAAATGAATTTAGAGCTATATTAAGAGATAAATAGGAGGTAGCACTTCATGGGACCACTCAAGGGAAAAAAAAAACGTGGTATGAAATTTTGGTCAAACCACCCAGCTCTATTTAGGAGGGGAAAAAAATTGGGACACTATTTGGCACATTCGGGACAATGCAATATAGAATTCGGGACCCCTGGGGGACATAAAGAAAAAAAGTTAATTTTGAGGCCTGTATACAGTACATACATATATATATAGTACAGATGTACATATATACATACACACACACACACACACATATATATATATATATATATACTGTATATATGCAAGCATTCCTACATTTTATTTAATTTATTGTGAAGGGTGCTAACAAAGTGGCTTTCTGAGTCTTCTGTACCCTGCTCACCATCTCTCTCTTCCTTTCCCTCTCTCAGGGCCTTCTTCCAGGCTGCCTGTGACGTGCCTGTCCCCGAAGAAAAGTTCAACATGGACGAGTACTCGGACATGGTGACGCTCAGCAAGCCCATCATCTACATCTCTGTGGACGAGATCATCAACACGCACTCGGTGAGGCCCTTGAGCTGACACTGAGCTGACAATGGGTTTAGTGTAGCCCTGTATATCAGCAGTGAAGAAAAAGTGTTTCTCTCTTTCACACCTCAATTCAAATAAGGGATTAGAGAACAAAATTGGGATTAGACAGACATACTGCACGTATAGAGCATTAGGTCCTCTCCAGTGATCAAATGAGTCGGACATTATGGGATTAAGACGCTGTACGCCTCAGATTAGCTGCTTAGAACAGCTTGTAATATTTCGTGGGGGAAGCATCCTCCATTTCATTTCCCCCTCATCCCACCAATTCCCTGTGTCTGCTTTAGATTAGAGAACCAATGGCCTGTTGGGGATGAGGTGAGTAGTTTGATTTGTAAGCATTAGTCAGAAGAGCTAGATAGTCTTGAGTTTGCACATCTGTTGACAATGCTTGGAAATCGTGCTGTAAATTTCACCAGAAAAGCTCTGCTGTAGTCCTTTCTGGAGTGTTGTTTTGCTGAGGCGCTTATTACTGCAAGCAGGTCACAGAGCAGGGTCAGAGCTTCCCTCATGCTGACTGGTCATTTTGCTTATGGTGTTTACTGTGATCCATTGCAATGGTTGTAATATGGATTCATTTTTATTAGAGGGGTGGTCATGGACCCCCCCCCCCCCAGTGACTCACTGTAAGGTGTGAGTCACAGAGAGGACTGAGTAAGAGGGGCATGCACACACTCACTCTCTCTTTCACACACACACACACACACACACTGGGCTGTTGTGGATTCACACATTTTTCTTGAGTGATGGGAACATCCTGGAGTGATTTAGTGTATCACACACACACACACACACACACACACAGAGTATCGGAGCAGAACAAATGTGACCCGTCTGGAGGGAGCTGTGGTGTGTGTATGTGGCCGGCGTGGTGTAATGTGGCAGCTGGGGGAGGCTACCCCTCTCAGTGTCATGCAACAGATCCCCACACACTCTCACAGCCGTCTCTATCAATCACAAACACCTCCTACACACACACCGTGTCCATTCACTACCCCAGTCTTGTTTTTGTTTACCCTGCTTGTTTTCTCCCTGTTTGTGGACACCCCACTCTTTCCCTCCCCATCTACAGTAACAGTTTTTCAAAATACTCAACCTCTTTGTTTCCCTCCATTTCTCTGACTAGACATCCCCCTCTTTCTGCTCTCCCTCTACCTCTCTTTCTCTCTCTTCACAACTTACTGCACATCTCTTTATGCCTCTCTCTCCCTCTCTCTTTTTGAATTTCACTCCGGCTGATACGTTTCAGATGGTTGAGCTGGATAAGGTTCACGCTGATCTCAGTCCAGCCTACCCCACCCCGGCTGACTAACAGGGAAGCCATTTCCCGCTCATTTCGGAACCAATCCCGCAAGCCACATTAGGTTCTGATCAAATTCATCTGGGTCGGCCAGACTTCCCCTTTCTGTCCTGGGGCTGGCCAGAATCTGCCAGAAGCACATCAGTTCCGTCTCACGGGTCTGGGAGTGGTACCCTTAACTGAATCCCAGCTGTTCAAGGATAGGGGTTTGCTCAGGCATTAATATGGTGGAAAAAGTGACCTGATTCATTTTTTTTCTTTTTATTGTTTGTTTCCTAATGAGCAGCTCTTTTGTTTGCAGAAAGCCACTATTATTTCTGGGCAACAGTAAGATCAGATGTTTTTATTATGTCCTGTTTGTCTGTCTGTGCATGCAGGGGCGGAAGGATGTTGTCTACTCTGTTGAAAGGAGAAGGATCTTTCTGGAAGGGCCAACACATTCATCTCGTTTTTTTTGCCCCCTTGTAGACCCAGAGAGCAAGCGCTGTTACCAGCAGTCCTTACACACACAAACACACACACACACACACACACACTCAAAATCTACCCTAGAAAAAGAATAGAAATTTGTTTTTTTTTTCTGTGTTTCCATGTAATAGCTTGTGTTGGAACACAAAGAGGCCATTTCCCCTGACCAGAATGATCCTTTACATGAGATCCTGGATGACCTGGGAGAAGTTCCGGACGTGGAGTCCCTGCTGGGTAATGTTTAAATATGTTATGCTCCTCTGTCTTGGATATCTAGTATTTTTCATGGTGGAGTTTTCTGTGTGTGTGTGTGTGTGTGTAAGTGTGTGTAGTTCGTGGGGGGCATCATTTCCTCCTTTTGTCTCTTCAATGTCCTGAAATTCTTTTCCAAAACAGGTAACTCCCAACCGAAATTACTGTAACAATGGAAAGATAATCTTTACCTTAGAATAGGAAACGCCTGAATAAAGGAAAATGTGCTTTTGCTATAGCTTAACCTTACAATACATTACTTTCGTAACTAACCAAACTAATTACTCATCCGTGCATGCAAGATGACATTATGGCCAAAGCAACTTGTCTTTTAATGTAGGCCTAGCCTATTAACCAGACAAAGTTATTTGACGTTCGCTGAAGTCTGCTTTTTTCTTATGAAAATGCATATGCTTTAGGAAGGCTACCAAAAACAAAAAATATGATCGACCACCGAGTCTCATTAGCCGGTTGTTATTAGATATCTGATCAGATATTCTTACCCTAGGGCAAAACTGGCAAGTCAAGCCATCAAAATAAAGTTTGAAGACTGTTTTTTTAATGTTCACTGCTTTGCCGCATCTGATGTAGCCAGTAAAATTGAGTAGGAAGCAACAGCAGATGCGCCTTTGACTGTTAATGTGGAGGTGGTGAAAACATACAAGTACCTGGGGATACATCTGGACGATAAACTGGACTGGTCAGTCAACTCAGAAGCACTCTACAAGAAGGGGCAGAGCAGGTTGTACTTCCTGAGGAGGCTGCGGTCCTTCAACGTCTGCAGCAAGCTTCTCTGGATGTTTTACCAGTCTGTTGTTGCCAGCGTCCTGACATGCACAACAGACAGACGTAAGCTGGATTTATACTTCTGCGTTGCGTCGTCGCAGACCTTCGCCGACACCAATCAGACCTTCGCCGACACTACGCATACACCTTCCGTGCGCATGAAAAAAATCCTGACTACGCGTCAAAATGTCGCCGACACGGTACGCAGACCGACGCATACGTCATGGATTGTGATTGGTCCACTTTACATCAATTCCAGTTCTCCGCCTTTCCAGTGCATTGTGTGTACAAGACCGGCATTTTTGAACTTACATAAATGGCCTTATAACTACCCATTCACCTGACAAAGACAGTTGACCATAGAAAGTAATGACCTGATAACTATGCTTATTAACCAGACAAAGCTTCCCATCAACGCATCTGACACAGTTTGGGAAGTTCCACAGTCTCTATAAATCTCCGGCTATCGTTTCCCACTGGTTAGTTGACGGACAGGGCAAAAACTCGGGCTGCAGTATTGTCCACAACGCTTGACACAATAGATGACACTGTGGATGAGGCCAGCTTGTAGCTTGCCGCTAGCTACAGCCTGTTGATTTGCACCAGAAGCCAATACTCGCAACGCAACGACCGGAAAACACACACGCAAAGGATCCTTTCTAAACTCAATAACCCCCTAGCGTTGTGGCAGTGAACTGCCACGCGCAGCAATTACGCGGACGCAGAGGTATAAATCGACCACGGAAGTATAAATCAAAAACATTGGCGAAGGTGTCTGCGACGATGTCTGCGACGACGCGACGCAGAAGTATAAATCCAGCTTTAGGAAGTCATTTGTACCCAGGGCCATACAACTCTACAATGCTTCACTGAAAGGAAAAGGAGAGTTGGACTTCTCTGCATAGTCTATCTGCACCTGAACACTCTTATACAATTACAAGACATTTTCTACAATACTGTGTATTGTTGACACTGACTAGGGACCCTACTGGCTACATTAGCCCACATGCACAACTCCCCCTCACACTGTAACTTCATACTTGACCTGCATACTTGATTGAAGCATGAACATGTATATGACTTATACAGACTTATCCTTGCACTGATTTTTATTGTTATCTTATTGTCCATATACTTATACTATAACTGTTTTATTGCTATGCTGATATTTTTTATTGTCCATTTACATATGCACATATTTATTGCTAGTCAATAGACTTTTAACCTTGCACTATTGCACTACTGGTCTCATTTGCACAACTACCTTGACACACTCCCCATACTGTACCTCAGTACATTCATGTGCATCTCTACCCACAGTATTTGTATTTTATTGTTATTTTGAGTAACTGTAGTATATGTTGTGTGTGATTTTTTAAGCTGCTGGGACCTTGAATTTCCCCTTGGGGATCAATAAAGTATCTATCTATCTATCTATCTATCTATCTGAACACATAGGTTACGTATCTGGCTTAGCTCATTTGAAACACTGCCGTGGCTCATTTAAGAAAATGACAGCTCCGATGAGCCACAGCTTGTTTAATTTGAGGAGACGGTAGTTCTAATAATAATAAACCAAAATGTTGATTATCTTTACTTTATCTGTCACCACTGAAGATGCTGAAATGTACATATTATAACAAACATATTTCTAAGGCTGACCTTATGTTGTTTTTCCACAGCTAAGGAAAGTTGTTAGGGATGAGGTGTTGCTCGATTCACTTATTATTATGAAGCTTATTATACATCTTATTATACATCTTAGAAATCCAAACAAACTCTTGAAATGGTCTTGCGTCCTTTCGCTGTGTTGAAACATATAGGTGAGGGGGCCATAGACCCCAACGACCCTAACAAAGAGAGTGTGCTGACCCAGCTGGCCAAGACAGAGATCTCCCTGACCCTCACCAACAAGTTTGAGCTGCTGGAAGGAGACGACAAAGACACAAAGGGCCTCATGATGAAGTGAGTGCACACACCAAGGCTCACACTTCACCTAGGCACAAAAAGAATATGTCATTGCTACCTCCTAAGGCACTGTCCAGCAATCCACTGTTGGGACCTAGCAGCTAATGGTCAACAAGTGCCACAATACTGTATGCATCTCTCTCTCTCTCTCTCTCTCTCTCTCTCTCTCTTTCTTGTTCTCTTGCTACCATAAGTTGAGGCACTCAACTGCACACAGTCATTCTTGCTTACTTATTTTTATTCTTACTTTCTATCAGTCTCCTTCTCTCTTTTGGTCAGTTTTCTTACTCTCTCCATCACACATCCAGCACAGATGTGAAGGACATCATGAGAGGCTTATCTTGGTATTTCAGTGGCCTTAGCAGCTGTTAAATCGAGAATGTTCTCCACAGCCTGTTAACCTAGCAGAGGCATGTTTAGCAAAGAAAACTCAGGCAGCTCCATTAGTCACTTACAGTGACCTCAGTGAGTGGCCTCTCGCAGTCGTCTGCGCAGACAGCGCTGGGCAGTGCGATTCCGGATGCGTTATATAAATAAGCCCCCGGGGGCAGCGCTGGCTTCCTCCTCTGTTATCATCCAGAAGCAGGTCAGAAGTCCCTGCTCTTCCCAGTCTCCTATCTTGTCCCGCTCATGACGGGAAGATCCAGGAAGTGACAGGATGTAGCCAAACCGTACAGCAGAACGGCAGCGTTGACATATGAGTTTCTGTCTTTCTCAGTTGCACTTAATTGTGACTCGTGTGTGGGGTGATCTACATAAACATAACTATGCACTTACACATACACAGTAATTGACCTTGTAAACAGTTGTAAACGGCTTGTCCTACGCATGCTTCGCCTGCTCAGAGTGCAGGTTCAGTGATCAGATTGCTTATTTGCGCTTAGTGTTTTGGAGGTTGGGGATGAACCTTGGAAGGATATTTGGGTCAGAAGGGTCTGGCCCATTGGGGAGGAAAAAGGAAGAGTGAGTCAGGCCTGAGCTACGCTCCCCTTTGGAAGCGCCAAAGGGCCGCACACTGACGCAAGTCTCTATTGTCCATGTGTTAGCACGCTCCCGTGCTCCCCCCTCACCAGTGACGCTCATCGTCAAAGAGGGGTTTGTCCCCGAGACCAAAACGGACAAGCGCATCAACACTACCAGAGCAGAAAAGGCACAACAGTTCCTGTGTTGGTCCCCTGATGTCTAACTCCTTGCAGCGTGCATTTTCTTTTCTCCTTAAACACGTCCAGTCATCTGTTATCACAGAAAGAAGTGCACCAGTGCAAAATATTTGTGTCATGTTATTGTACTGTAGCATAGCTTTAAAAGGAATCTGGCCAGAACCCAAATTATTGGGTTGATGTTTTGATTGAGATCATTCAGATTTATAATTTTGACACGAGGAGAGCGGATTTCATGTTTTCTGTATTGTTCCGTTCTTTGTGCAGAACCAAGAAGCTCATCGTGGATGTCATACTGATCCAGCATGGAGAGACCCTGACTGAGATCTTGGAGACCCCGGCCTCTTCTGCGCAGGTGAAGCCTCTATGGGAGTGTAGTAGACACACAGTTAGCAGAGTAAAACAATACAATGATGGACTCATTTAGAGCACTGAGAAACACTGAGCGAAAGATGTGCTGTCTGGGAGATAAGCCGTGGCAATCTGTTGGAGAACAACACCCATCACTGTCTTACCACAGTCTTTATGAGAGCTCACCACTCACCACTTTTAAATCATTCACTGCTATTCTCAAAGGCAACGTGAGTGAATGGGTGAGCAAGTCAAGTCAATAAGTTGAGGTAGCTTTTGTGGGTAACTAAAATAACCCTCAATCAAAACCTAGTGAGAAAACCCTAGTTCGGATGTTTACTTATAAAGTCTTGCTAGATAAATACATTACAATACATTTCCTTACTGTAGATAGTTTGGTCCTTCTCAACCTTAATGGGTAGGAATCTGGTGATCATTCCAACGGTGAGTGTTCTGTAGATGCAATAGGTCATCTCCCATGATGGTAACTTTAAGAACATCATCCATGTTTATTGTTAAAGGCACTGATGTCCTCTGTTTGACCCCACATTAAATGATGATCAGCTCTGGAAATGTTCCAGTTTACTTGTCAGACACTTTGTGGTATCTGTGAAGAGAAAAACATCTGCTGTGTGATTAAACAGTAAGGTGTGGGCATGCGTGAATTAACTGTGTGTGTGTGTGTGTGTGTGTGTGTGTGTTCCTGCGTGTAGGAGATGGACCACACTAAGCTTGTGGAAAGACGAGCGGAACAGGACGCCAACGCTCCAGAGGGACTGAAGATCAGCCAGATGGCCCTGGAGGACCGTCAGCTGCCCCTGGAGCAGAAGAAGAGGAAGATCACCCGCAACCTGCGCACCCTGGAGCAGGCCGGCCTTGTCTATAGCTCCAACAAATACCAGGAAGTCATCAACGAGATCTCCAAGGTAGAGTGCAGCTCTGATACATCAAATTGTCCTATAAGGTGGACACAGATACTGTCTAAAGTAAATAACGCAGTACAACACTCCCTTAGGGGCTAATCCAAAAAAGAGGTTTAACAAACTCTGAGTTTAAGTCAAAACTCGAGGCTAACTCAAACAGTTGTTTTCAAAATTCTGGTTAGCATTTAGCTCAATCAGCCCCATGTTTGTAAACCTACTGTTGTGCCCTGTTCCAGGCAAGCTTATAAAGACACCATTTATTCAAAGTTAAAACCATGTGTGAAAATAACACGCATCACACTTCTCATGCAGAGCTACAGTACTCAGTTAGGCAGGCTATCAGTCAATTGGGATTCTGTCTTCAATTTAAACACAATAACTCACCACAGAAAGTGTAGAAAGAGGGGCCGGTTTTATTATCATGCTAGTATGGATGGTACTCTACAGTGTTTCCCCTAGGATGTCTTTGAAGGTGCGGTGGATGAGAGAAAAAAAAAGGAGGCAAAGCAGGGGGGGGGGGGGATTAGGATGGAAAAAAAAGGGGGGAGTTCTGAAGGTGCGGCGGCAAGGCTTGAAGGTGTCAAGTGTACATAGAGGAAACGCTGCTCTAACAATCCAAATAGCAATGAAAGTCCTGGCAATCAACATTCCACATTTAATGCAATCTTTTCTGTAATTTACAGGACATTCGGTACCAGAGGCGCTACCGGCAAAGACGAAAGGCTGAGCTCGTTAAGCTTCAACAGACACTGAATGCCCTGAACTCCAAGGCAACATTCTATCAGGACCAGATCAACTATTATGACACCTACATCAAAACATGCTTGGACAACCTGAACAGAAAGTATGTCAAAGTCATCACACCCGTAACTCAGTATTCAGTTTATAGTTTGGCTGGATTAAGATGTTAGATTAGATTGTTAGGTTTCTGAAAGAGAGCAGATGTCTTAAGTGTGTGTTCACGTGTGTTCTGTGTTCATGAATATCATTTAGAAATGCCCGTCGCTCCATCAAGGTGGACAAAAAGGGAGAAGAGAAGGGCAGCCGCAAGTCAAAGCAGCAGTCGCTGAAGTACACAGCTGCCAAACTCCATGAGAAAGGCGTCATCCTGGAAATCGAAGGCCTTCAGACCAATCAGTGAGCTCCTTAATTGTCATACTCCTGTTTTATCATCCATTTGCCCTTCATACCCTCGTTTCTTGTCTCGTCTGACTTTTTCTTTCTTTATGTTCTCTTCTCTCTTCTCATATTCAACACTCCTCTATCTTATCTCCTCTCCACTCCTCTCCTCTCTTGACCTCACCTATCTTCTGATCTTACCTCCCTTCTCATCTCCTCACCTCCACTCTCCTTTAGCTTCTTCTCATAATTCCTCTGCTCCTAGCATGTGAGTTGGAGGATACTGCAGGGCTAGCTTGTCTTTGATGTTTGTAGTGTATTGCATGCTGTGTCAGCTCATTGCCGCGATGACCGGAGAGAGCCGTGCTCATTCGGCTGAGAGGGGCTTCCTGTTCTCCCCATCCTGTTGGCCTTCCAGTGACTGAGGGGGGCGGGGGTAGGGTTTCTGAGAATGCCTGGCACTTGTAAAATGCTTACAGTACTGTCTCGGGGGGACAGTCTGGAAGGAAGTGCCACAAGAAATGGGTACTTTTGAGAAAATGGTACTTAGGGTCCCACTGGACTAAATTAAAATGCTCCTCTAGATGTTCTGTAGATGTTTGTTTATTATTGCTCTTTTAAAATGCACCATGAAGCATTTTCCTATTTATGGTAGTGCCACACAAGATTGCCAATCGTATAACTCCGAGGATAAGACTTCATACAGAAACATTATCTTTTTGATATGTTCTTTTTATTTCTTTCAGTGTGTTTTGTCTCTCTCTCTCTCTTTCTTTATTATTGCAAAAGCAACTGTGAATAAATAGCATAACAATTGGGGGTTAAACAGTGTTTCTGTTGCTCTTGTTATTGCATCACCTCCAGGTTAAAAAATGTCATGTTTGACATTTCCCCCTGCGAGGAAGTCGGGGATTTTGAGGTGAAAGCCAAGTTCATGGGAGTGGAGATGGAGAAGGTGCAGCTCCATTTCCAGGTATAGTAGACACACTCTTTTGATTCTGTGAGGGTTCCGAGGGAAGTTTGGTCTTCGCATTCATCCCAGTCATTAAATACACACTGTGTGGTGAAGTCCACACTAGCCTGGAGCAGTGGGCTATAATATCTATAAGAGGGTGTCCCGGCCCTGAATTCCACCCAGTCTAAACATGGCTTCCTCCCACAGGATCTGCTGCAGCTGCAATACGAGGGAGTTGCCGTCATGAAGATGTTTGACAAGGCCAAAGTTAACGTGAACCTTCTCATCTTCCTCCTCAACAAGAAGTTTTATGGGAAGTGAAAGTGTGTGTTTGTACTGTGTGTGTGTGCGCGTGCGTGCATTTGTATGTGTGTTTGGGGGGATTGAGTGCCTGTGTGTATGTATGTTTAGTGTATGACTGGAAAATATTTCACCTAAAGAAGTGGGGTGACAGTATGCTCCCAACAAATGCCAAAGAGGTCACATATCATCTCAACCAAAAGCTTGATGATGTGATAGGGGTGTGCCTTCCATCTCAGCAGTTTTTTGTAAACAAGTTGATGGCTGATGTTTTAGATTAATATATTTAATCTTTGAAATTGTATTAAATTGTATGTTTTAAATTGTAAAATGCTAAAAGTGTAGCTAAAAGTATATGAGGTAACTAAAACTGGATCTGACATTTTGCTTTTGTCATTTTACATGGCTACTTGCACCAGAATTGAGAGTGTTGTACAATGAAAGTTTTTTTGATTTGTCAAAAGGTTTATCAATGTCACAAACAATGTCAAAAAAGTTCTCACTTTGTTTTTCACATTGGTTTTATGTGTGTCATTGTTTGATCTAACATTTTGTTATTTTATGGCAGCACTGCTCTGGTCACTTGTAAAAAAAGAGAGAGAGAGAATGTATAAGAGCAAGAGATTTTAACGAACTGAACAAAGCACTACTGCCTCCTGCAATGGGATATGAAATAGTCACTGGAGTACACCATTTCCTGCTGTACCAGACTGGCCTGTCGCAGTTTCACTCAACTGGTGCCTTCAAGCTCTTCCCGGAGAAACTGCATACATTTCTTCCAGAAAAAAAACAAGTACATTTTAAATATATATTTGATGTTATGTCTTAGATTAGGGGTGTATTCTTTTAAAAATAACTACCATGTGTTGTAAATTAAGGTGATTTTAAGATTCTAAAAAGGAGAAAAAAAATAAACTTGTTCTACTTTGTAATGCAGCTCTGGTCTCTCTCTCTCTCTCTCTCTTTTTTTTTTTTCCTCCTCTCCTCTCCGAATATTTGTGTGTCTGAATCTACCACTGGGAACGTGGGAGAGGGCTCTCAGCAATAGCGTAGTTGCCAGATCAAAATGGCAGAGAGGGTCAAGCGAAACTTTTTGACACAAGTGCAAGTGGGCGTTAACATTCAAGCCATAAAACGAAATGGGCAATCACTCTTTCCCTCGCTCTGACCGCTAAGAAGTGTCGGGGTTGCTCTTTCTTCTCCCTCTCGTTGGATCTAGTTTTTGAAGGAGTAGAGAGATTTATTAAAAAGAGACAATACTTTAACTTAATTGTACAGCTAAGTTTTGTGTAGTGATAGTGCTCTACCTGTTGACGACGATGGCGCAAACAACATTCATACGGATCTTCATTCTGTTGGTGTTTTTTGCTTTGGAGACCTCCTCGGCTACAATTAATTCCGCTAATGGTAAGTGGTCATTTGTAAAATTGTTCTGTTTTGTTTACACATGGATAGGAAGAGTAGTGTTTAGAGCAACATAGAAGCTACAGTGTACTTAAAATTTGATGCGTAATTTGGCCAGCAACGCCTCTGGGTGTTTGAACAGCATGGTGATGCCTAAAATTATTGTGCTGCATAGCCTATTATTGTGAGAAAATATTGTGTAGCTAATCATTTATATCAGACGAGAAACGTGGCGCTTCATATCTAAACTGACCCTGTTTTTGGTCAAAAACAGGCCAGTGTTGACACTTGTCACATTAGTAGCTTCTTATAATGTTTATTTGTCTCGATGCACATTTGTGTTGTCTTTCGAGATGCTCGATGAAAAAAAAAATTATGTTTTGCAATTAGGTTTACCATTGAACATGTTGCTCACCATGAAATGTTTATAGAAATGTTAATGTAGCCTAATCTTTTTTAAATGTTGGCCCGTGTTTTCTGCATCGTTAATGTTGAGTGGAGCACGTAGGCCTATGTTGCAGTAACTGTTACACGGACACGCATGTAATCAGTAGTGTAGTTTTTGTGAAATTGTATGGTATAAATACATAATGTAATGTTTCATATCTCCATAGGTAGTAAAAGTATCGTCAGGACATTCTCTGGATATTTTCGGACAGTTACGGAAGAGCCTATTGATTACCTGGATGTTCAAGAAGGTAGTGGCTCGGGCTTTGATCAATCGCCCAAAAAGAAACCCATCCACAACGAGAAGACGAAGCAATACTACATAAGTGAAGAGGCCAAACAATACCTCACTGGTCCTATGGTAACAGCCTTCATTCCCACAATGTACCTTCTAGTCTTCATCATCAGCGTGCCTCTGAACTTACTAGCAGTTGGAATGTTCCTGAGGCGAGTCACGCCCAAGAAGCCAGCGGTGATCTACATGCTGAACTTGGCCTTCGCCGACCTGCTGTTTGTAATGCTCCTGCCCTTCCGTATCTCCTACCACTACCATGGCAACGACTGGATTTACGGTTCGGGGTTGTGTCGTGTCGTCACCGCGGCCTTCTACTGCAACATGTACTGCTCCGTGCTCCTGATGATGTGCATCAGCATTGACCGCTTCATGGCAGTGGTCTACCCGATCGACTCCCTGGTGTGGCGCAACCCGCGGACGGCCAGCGTGGTTTGCGGAGCCATGTGGGTGCTGTCTATTGGTGGCGTGATGCCGCTGGTAACCTCAGAGCAGACCATGCATCTTCCGGACATGGGCATAACCACGTGCCACGACGTGCTGGACATCCACAAGCTACGCACATACTACCTGTACTTTTTCCCTGTCTTCTCGGCTCTCTTCTTCTTCGTACCTGTCATTTTCACCACTGTATGCTACGTGCGCATCATCCAGGCCCTGTGCGCCTCCGACGTGGCCAGTGGGTTCAAAAAAACGCGTGCCATTTTCATGGCTGTCACCGTGCTCACTGTCTTCATCGCGTGCTTCACACCGACTAACATCATCCTGCTGGCACACTACGTGCAATTCACGCACCATCATACGGAGAGCTCCTACGCCGCCTACCTGTTAGCCATGTGTCTGGGCAGCGTCAGCTGCTGCCTAGACCCCCTCCTTTACTACTTCGGCTCATCGCAGTGTCAGAAGCAGGTAGCTGCACTCTTCCGATGCGGTAGCACATCGAGCCTTGAGAGGGGTTCGCAGACCAGCAGCAGCACCACTCACACAAGCCGGCTCGACGCCATTAAGAGCAACATGAGCAGTCAGTACAGAAAGCTAATGGGCTGAGCCTTTGGACCGAGAGCGGACCCTCGGTAGGGCATGGGACAAGACTGACAGAGTCATCTGAATCAGGTGCCAGGGATGTCAACAACCCTGGCTATAGACTAGTGTTTTCCAGTTTTCAGCACATCTTCAGGACATCCATAGCACTGTGCTCCCAGGTCTCTGTATTGAAAGTCCTTATCCAGGCATGACCTGGAATCAGTCATTTGCTTGGTCAGAGCAAAAACCATACAGTGTGTTTTGGCTGCAAGAGCCATGAAAATCAGGGTGTGATGAAGGAGGGATGGGGTAGGATTGGTGCAAAAAAACATCTGTAGGAAATAGGGGAAGAGCAACTATTTCCTCCTTTATTGACTTCATTAGTAGGCTAGGCAGTGCACTCCCTCAGGGTCTGTTTGCCACAAAATAGCACTTAGCATTTAACATGAGGATAGATATGAGCCTAAGCTCTAAGGTTAAATTTCTGTTGCAGTTCTGAGGGGTCCTTGGGGAAAGAATGGTCCCCATGTGGGGTTCCTGACCCAGTATTTGAGAATCTCTTGGCTAGGCCAAGCCATCCACACACTGTCTGGAACAGTGTTTTTTGTTTGTTTGTTTTTGTTGTTATTGCCAGTTGGCTTCAAAAGCATGGCCATCACTTTTTAAAGCTCAAAATGAGTGATTTGAATTTGGGCATTTTTGTGAGGAAATTGATAAAGACCATAGCCCATATTCCCCACATAAGCCATTGGGGTTGCTCCCTCTGCAGTTTACCTTGTGTACCATATTTCGCAGTTTATTTGCCATATACTCCCCATCTGACATTTGCATGCTCCTTGTGCATTTCCATAGAAATGGTCTTTAGAACCTGTCCATCAGTTAATATTCTATTTCAGTTTTAAACAGAATCTAGAAGGAAAGCTCTTGCTTGAGGGAGTGTATGTGGTTGTAAGCTCTTTTTTTAATGATGTATGTGGAGACGTAAGCTAAAATGACTTTAAAGACTTTTCACATTTGTTCAAATGCTAGCTAATACATATTTTTAATGAGCCAACAGGACAGGCTGGCCTGTCTGCTGTTAACAGGACGTGCAACGTGCCAAGTCTTCAGCTGTTCAGCTTCATGCATGATGTTAAATACTGTATACTCCACCTCTGCTGCCACAGCGTCCATTTCACCTTTATCACCGTTCTTATTCTACAGCCCTGAGAGCAGTATTTTCCTAAATGAAGTATTAAAATTAATTACCACCAAGTATGTGTTGTTGTTGGTTGGATGAGATATTATCCTCTATCTATTGAACAAAAACTAATTAACAAGTAAAAAAAAAAAAAAAAAGAAAGAAAATATACATGTAATATACATCAAATATATTACATCAACTGCCCTCTTTAATACAAGCAGTGCACATCTAAACTGTCAGGTATATAACACTAAAGTAAAGTACACTGAATAACAATTGTGTATTACAACACTATGCATATTAATATCATCATATACATTTCTAGTTGAACTAAGGCCTGCTA
Organism: Limnothrissa miodon; assembly: GCA_017657215.1. NCBI lineage: Eukaryota > Metazoa > Chordata > Actinopteri > Clupeiformes > Clupeidae > Limnothrissa > Limnothrissa miodon. The sequence continues at coordinate 17,558 of JAGFZM010000227.1, forward strand.
GCAAGATGAATGAGGGAATTTATGTGGGTTTGTGCTTGGGACAGACACATCTCAGTGAAATTCAGTTGTCTTTTCTAAAGAACACAGACATTGCATTTTTGTAGTGAAAATGTATGTGTTCACCAGATACTAATGAACACAAATATATTTTTAATAACATACATATAGTAAACACAACAGAAATAATGTTGGCATTCAAAACCTTTTAAAATATTTACACAAGTTATTGAGATGCCCATTAACTTCAAATTGCCTACATGTGATCAACAAAATCGTGTGGGGAAATTACATAAGTACTGATTAACTAACTAACTTTGACTGTATAAAACATGAATACTTGACAAATACATGAATGAAGAACGATGGGGTAAAATCAGCTAAAATAAACTCATCTTCCAACAGAAATGTCTCTAAAGTGAATTCATAAATAGCAAAAAAAAAAAATGAAAACAAAACAATTTGATACAGATAGACAAAAGACTCAAAATAAAAAGTGACTATTTTGGCTACTGTAATGTTTGCTTCATGGTTCACCATAATATGATTCTCAACAGGCTTCCAGGATTAAGAATTAAGAAAAAATTTAATATTTTTTTTAATTATTAGTTATTATCTTATGCGATCCCATATAAATATTAATATCTGGGAGAATGTGTGCTTTGTAGCCATCTTCAAGAAATTAAATGAAAGGAGAAAAAATAGACACTATAAGTGAATGAAATTATGACTGTCATGTTAATGCATTGGCAACAAAATACACCAGAAATACAGAAGTACAACACATAAACAAACCCACAACACTGAAATGCCCAACAAAGTAATACACACAGCCTCTCACACACATATACACACACACAAACACAGGAACAATATGCGTTTTGAGAAGTCCACCAAACCCTATTGTGTATCATCTAGATTTCTGAGTTGCCACCAGAAAACTTTAGACAGACAGAAATAGTAATTCAAATTTTAAATCTTGAATCTTCTTTTGTCAGTTTCTTTACAAGTGAGAAATGTTCAATGATTAAAAAAAAAAAAAAAAAAAAGTGAGACCCCTGAACAAGTTGCAGGAGAACTCTGTGTGCTGTTGTCTTAGAAATCTTCCCTTGTATCTCAGTTCCTCATTCCACCAGCTGAAAGCCAAAGATGGTGCATGTACACACAGTGACACAGATATAAATTAAGTTCTTTTTTTTCCTGCCCTCTCTTTACACATTTCACATCTCTTCCTCTTTGACAGTTTTGTTTGGCTTGCTGCATTTTTTTTTTTTTTTTTTTTTTGGTCCTCCAAATCAAAAAAGTCCTCCGAGTAAAAAGTTATCGCCACTCCACCAGGGACAAATAATACAATGATAGAAAATGTGAGCTTGGTCAGGCAGCCTCTGCTGGAAATGTTGACTTCAGTTGCCACAGAAATCTCCATGTTTTTCAGTTGCCATGAAACATTTTTGTTCGTCAGGCCTGCATTCACCTCCACACCTCACACACTCATTGTCATATTGGGCGAATACTGAAAAGAAAGACATTGCAGAAGGGCAAAAGTCACTTGATATTATGTAGACATTTGTCAATCAGCATTATTATGATTCATTAGAAAGCAATGTTTACTTAAGAGTCATATTGTTCAGTTTCACTCTATCCAGAAAGCTTCCTCAGTTCTAATGGGGGATCTTATTATCAGGAGTTCAGAACTGATGAAGCTTTCTGGATAGAGAGTGAAACATCTTCAAGCTCCAAAAGAAGTCCAGTTGCCTATGACTGAACACTGATGACTAGCATGACCTGGATGAATGAGAATCCTCCCAGACGGTGTAAGGAGAGTTATGGATAAATTAGTGTAACTGACAATATATGGGTCCAGTTAGAATGTAGACCTCGATTTCTGGGGCTAGTTGTCAGGTGAAAAATATCTGTAATCGGTAAAATATTTACTTACTGTATCATGCAGTAAACTAAAGAAAATGATTTATACACAGATCATAAATATTAACTGAGAATAAACTTGGAAATAACTTCATATGACATATTTATTCATATGGTATATATAAATAAAGATGAGGATTTGTACACAGCATGCTTGTTCTTGTTTTGTGTTTTGATGTACTGGCCACTGCTGTGGGAAAGTTCTGGTAAACGAGCAGACGTACACTCTCGTTCTGGAACGGGTTCAGGAAGCTCCCGCCGATCTCTCCGTCATCTCTCGGCGTGCCTGGCTGGTTACTCATGCTCAGGTTCCCGGGAGAGTTCTGTGGAGAAACACACACACACACACACACACACACACACATAGACATAACAAATGTATAAACAAAGCCTTCTACTGATCACAATCACTTAGAAGCACAGGAAACTGTGCTTTTCAACTCGTTTAGAAGTCAGAGTCAGGAAGAGAGCGAGAGCTCAGGACCTCTACCTTGGGAAGACTGTCAATGTCACCAGACCCTGTGGACAGTGAGAGAAAAGGAGACAAAAGAACAAAGCAAATTGCAGTGTTATCTATCTATCAACAGAGAATATGAATTGGAAAATTATTTAACACTAATAAAAGATTCTAAATTCAGGAAAATACTAACAAAATATAGACTTAGTAACCACAGTCTGGCAATAGAGACAGGAAGACACAGGCAAAGCTGGAAGCCAAAAGACAATAGACTATGTGAGTACTGTAATAAAAATGAGAGAGAGTCTGAGCTACACTTCCTCACCAGCTGCCCAAATTACAGTGAAATACGGTCTAAATTCTTCCCTAAATTTCAAGTGATAATCCCAGAATTCTCAGATATTGAAGATTATAAGAAACTTAGATATTTATTAGGAGAGGAAGACGATACATATACACCTGCGACAAAAAGAGCAATGACTAGTCAGTGACACACCTATGACACACACACACACACACACACACTCACACATATTCCTAAATGTGCCATGTAAAAGGTATGCATGTATCCTGCAAAATATGTGTTTATCTTATTTTACTTATTATCAATATTGTATAACTTTTTTATTTTGTTGTTGTATTTCATTTCATGTGTGCCTTTTATATATTTTGTAAAGCTTTGGCAATGCAACATGCAGATTTGTCATGCCAAAAAAGCATATTTGAATTTGAATTTGAAAAGGAGACATATAAAAGACACAAAAACATACCATATCCTATCAACATATTTGTCCACAACATTGAATCCCTGTGGTCCCAAGTCAAATGGCCATTCAAATAAAGTCTGCAATAAACTGCAAAGGCCTTTAGTTGCATTTTTGTGAAGTGATGCACACTAAGACCAGTCATAAACATTCCTTCCGTGACCTTCAGGTCCTGCGCTCTCCCTACACCCACTCCCCCTATTCTCTTGTCCACTCACATTCTTGACCATGGATGATGTCATCCGTTACCCCATAGACACAGATGGACAATGAACAATTGTTTGGAAGTTGTTTATTAGTGTGTGTGTGTTTGCATATGTGCATTCTCCACAGGTGTGTAGACATTCTCTCTCTCTCTCTCTCTCTCTCTCTCTCTCTCTCTCTACTCAGTTTCTTCCACATTAATAGCAAGGGAAAAAATTATATGCTAACTGAAATGTTTTCAGTTGTGTGTGTGTGTGTGTGTGTGTGTGTGTGTGTAGAGTGTCTTCACTGTACCCAGAGATCCATTCATGTGGTGGGGCTCCATCCCTGTGATGCTGCCCATAGGCCCCTCTGCTCCAGTGCCCATAGGGAACTATAAACAAACAACACAGAACAGTAAACATATAACAACAGCAGTACACTCACACACACACACACACCCACACACACAGTCAACATTGGCCTCTCCGCTCCGGTGCCTGGCTATGGAAAAGCAACACGCATACTAAATGCAGCTGAGATAACAGTAGTGTACACCCACACGCACACACACACACACACACACACACACACTCAGACAAACACCACCGCCAACCCCTCCACACACACAGAATCAACATACACTTTTGGATGCCCAGTCTTTTCTATAAAGGACCAGTGTGCTATGGTTTCTAGTTCCCATACAGCAGTAGCAAGCCAAACAGTATTAATCAGGTGACGTGTGACATCTGTGTTTTTCATTGGTCCAAATGAAGCCTAAAGCCACACAGACCCATTGTGTGCACAGTCAGACATCCTGGGAGACAATGGACATTTAGATAATAGGCCAAATGATGTCTAACATTGTTATAAAAATTACGTAGTGTAATGTTTCAATCTTTATATGGATGAGCAAGCGGCCCTATGACAGAAAATAATTTTGGACCACACAAGCATTGCTATATCACATTAACAATAATAATAAAATAATAATAAAAGAAATAAATAATAAAATGTCTTCTAGAGCCCCCTGTCAGGTCAAGGCCCCTAAAAACATCCCAACTCACCTTCCCCTGCCAGCAAACTTTCACATGAATACTAATTATTATACTAATTATTATTTGAAGTTGATTTGAAGTTATTTCCAAGTTTATGCTCAGTGAATATTTATGCTCTATGACAGAAATAGCGAATAAGGGAGGAAGAAGAGACTAGATGATCATGCTGTGGTCTGTATTCCGGTTTCCATGGACGCCGGAAGACTCACATTTGGTCTGTTGGCACCTGGGGGGCCTGTGTTGATCATGGTGTACATGTTATCTCCAGAGTTTGTCGATTCTGAAAGAAGGAAACAGAAATACATTTGCAAATGTATACTGTATGTTGTGTATTGTTACTGTTCAACACACACACGCACACACGCGCACACACACACACACACACACACACACACAATGCTACCTGCTGGACTTGGCATTATAGGAGTACCAGGGGGCCCCCCTCCTCCAGGTGGTCCCTGAGGTGTAATGACACGACCAGAGAGTCAGAGTTACACCCATACTGTACATTACATGCAAACAGACAAGCCAGGGTGGTAGTGATGCAGTGGTTAAGGAGCCTATATGGCATGTTAATAACCTGGAGGTCTGAATCCTGGCTACCACTGTTGTGTCCTTGAGCAAGGCACATAACCCCAAGCCTACTGCACGAGACAAGAGGACCCTGTACCCTGTTTGGTTTTTTTTTCTGACCACTGTGGTGTTACATCCTGTTCAATTCACTTATAACTGGTCAGTATCCAAGATCTTTGCTTATGATCTGATTTTTGCTCACTGTATTTAAAACTCTAGTCTGCAAGCTGCCAATGCCGAAACTGAACACATACCCTGGATCTGCAATCTATAAGCAAGGGTGTGAACCTGACACATTTTGATGCAGATTATCGTTTATCTGTGTGTGTGTGTGTTTGTGTGTGATAGGGTGGTCACAGAGATAATATTTTTCTCCACATCGTGATTCTTACCCTTCTTGACCAATCTCACTCAATCAGGTAATTGCTCAGATGCTGTTAGTGACTGTAAGGCCTCTAAATTTCCCACACGGGATCAAAAAGAGTGTAATTCTTCTTCTAGACATGGGACGCTAGAGCTCAGCAGGAAGAGGAACAGAGTGTGAGTGTGAGGATGAGATAGTCCACATGCGTGCAGCGCGTTGATGTTGCTTCACTTTCTCAGCTCTGCAAATGGGACTTCTGCTTCTGACTGCTAGTGGTCAAATCTAGAAATCTAGCTGTAGACCGACAGATATTTCTTCACTACTTGTATCTACACTACTTGTGTTTACACTACTTGTGTTTTCTGGTAATCAAAACTCTTTAGTCAATATGTTGAATGTTAAGGAAGCCTTTAATAGTTTTATGTTTTTATAACGGTATTATTTAAATCCTCAAAAGGTCTCCAAAGAGAGCATGTATATTTCATTGGGCTGAAAAAAACTGTCTAGGGAGACCTTGACATGGCAACCTAGGGAGACCTTGATACGTCAACTGTCAGTTATATTAGGGTAATATTCAAGCCTCTTTCGGATAGATGCCTTGCTCAAGAGCACTACTGTGGTAGCCGAGATTCAAACCAACTTTACAGGATTCAAACCAACTCTCCAGGCTACAACCAGGTTCCTTAACCAGTAAAGCACCACTGCCCCACCACTGTAAAAAATGATGCTTGCGTGTGCGTCGGCCATGTCTTCCTGTGGAATGCACTGAGAAGAGAGCCACCTCTTACCACATAACTCCCTGGAGACGCGGAGGAGTACGGAATCTAGGAGGAGTGAGCGGGAAGGGGGGGGGAGAAAGAAAGAGAGAGAGAGGGAAAGAGAGAGGAAAAAGAGGGAGGGAGTGAAAGAGGAGAGAGGTGAGATGGGCTTTAGGGTCAGTAACCTAAGACAGTAATGATATAGATGTTAGAGTCCATGGTGGCTGTTGTGGGCAGTTTTAGTGCTGAAGCTGCACTCACTGTGTTGGCATTAGGGGGGTTGGGCCAAGGCCTCCCTCCAGCTGGACCCCTGGAAAACAGACAGACAGACAGACAGACAGACAGATAGACAGAGCGAGAGCCAGACAGACAGGATCGCATGAGAGGAGAGAACGGGGAGGAAAATCAAAACAAAAGAGAGGCCTAGAGGAGCCTCACATATGCCACTCACGCCCCCAGGCCAATAACCATCCAACCTTACACACACGCAAGCACGCAGGCAAACACATACTCACACACATGCACACACACAGTACAGTACACATACACACATATACAAGACAAAACCACTGCTGTACACACACACATACATACACCTCCGCCCACACACACACACACACACACACACACACCCACACACACTGGAGCCTTATTGTCTGCTGAGCCATCCTTTCTTTCTCAGGTCAGGAAGAGAGAAAGAGAGAGAGTGAGAAAGAGAGAAGTAGAGAAAGTCAGAGAAAGAGAGAGAGAGAGAGAGGAAGGAGAGGGGGGGGAGGACAGAGAATAGGAGAGAGTGGAAGAAGGGAGAGAGAGAGAAAGAAAGAAAGAAAGAAAGAGAGAGAGGAAGAAGAAGAAGGGAGAGAGAGAAAGAGAGAGAGAGAGAGAGAGAGAGAGAGAGAGGGCAGGCGTCACGCTGGTCAGCCCTCGCAGCCCTGGCGCCCAGTCTGCAGGCCCAGAGCCCCCTCAGAGCTGACCTTCCTCACGGTCAGCAGCACACAAAGCACACATGCTGGACTGTACTTTACTGTACTGTGCACCAACACTTTGGCATAGTGGGGGAGGGGAGACAGACCTCGCACGACACATGATACTCTTTGATAAGACATTAAAGGACAAGAAAGGATCACAGCACAGAAGAAGACGTGAATGTTGAAAGAAAAGCTGTGAACAAGGAGAAAAGAAAAATGAGGAGGAAAGGGAGGGAAGTGAAAATAAATAAAAAAAAGGGCACGGCAGGAAACAGGGAAGAAGAGGAGGAGAGGAAAAGAGAAGGAGAGGAGGAGCAGGAGATGAAAGGCGGCGGACACTCACATATTCATCCCTGGCCCCACGAGAGCACTGAGGGGGGGTCGCATTCCTCCGCAGTAGTTCTGCACCAAGCCAGGAGAGACACAGCAAATACACACTCGTCATCACAGCAAACACACGCACACACACACACACACACGCACACGCACACACACACGCACACACACACTCACACACACACACACACACACACACACACACCTCTCACCTCTCAGTCCATTAAGGTAGTATGTAACATCTTACGCAGACTCATCATCACAGCAAAGACAAGCACACACACACACACGCACACATACACTCCTGCCTTCTTCCGCCTCTAAGTCCAGACAACACTACAGCAGTATTCAACACCTGTCGCAGCCAGCATGCCGGGCCTGGACTGACAAAGCCTGACTAACTTCAGCCCACTTCTGCCAAACACATTCAAAAAGTTTGCAGAGGACATCAAAGCGCCTGTCTATGTCAACGTGTTTATTCACCGCGACAGCGAATGCTTTTGTACACAGCAGGAAGCGACTGGAGGTGAGGAAGGGGTGGCCGCGCTACCTCATCAAACGAGAGCAGGCGGCTGCCCACATACCTGAGGCCCGATGGGGACCATCCCTCTGGGAGGCACCATCCTCTGCATCGGCCCGCTCATGTTCGGGTGACCTGAAAAACAGACACGCAGAGAGAAGTTGAGAAGAAAAGTGAAAGCAATTCTAGTACATAGCCATGTTGTCCACACTGGACATAGACTCATTTGTTAGAATGTAAACTGAGTAGTAAAATCAATAACTAATGTATTTTATGTGATCCTATCAGTTAGCTATATACTGTATATATATATACAAATTATTTCTACACTGTGCCACATTTCATATAATTTTTAGTGATAACACTGAGTTAATATTTGCTGAAATATCAGTTAAATTAAGTTTAGTTGAACTAAGTTCAATGAATGCTTTCCTAGCCAACTATGAATAATATGGCCCAAGCATATCTCTGGTCAAAATGAGATATCTTCCTAGGAGGAAGCCGTACTTCCCACACGTACCTTGCCTTGGGTCCATGCCACCTGGCAGTAGGGGCTGGTTTCCAGGACCTAGTGCCTAACAGGAGGAGACATGTTTAATGTAACATCCCACCCATGGTCTATCACTTCTCATATGTGTCTGCAAACCCTGATCCACTTCATGTTATTCCCAATTACAACTTTTTTTTTACATCTAACTTGCTTTTGCCCAATTATCAGCCTCTTTTTCAAAAGTCTATATACCTATATGATACAAAACAAAACAAACTGTAATTCACAGGCAAAATCTCCCACTGACCCCCCCTTGGCCATTATACCTGATTGGATATTCTCAGTGGGTTCCGGGGCCCACCTGGGTACCGTGGCGACATGAAAGGCTGGATAAACAAAAACAGATAAACAGAACGTTTTAAAAGGATTAAAAAGAGTACATCTGAAAAAGCATGTTCACACTGAGCACAGTTGCAGGTAAGACGAGGCAGGGATGCAGTAACCTGTCCAGGTATGCAGAGATATGTACTGTATGCGAGAGGCAAAGAGGACAGAAAATGGCAACAGTAGGCCTACTTTATGTGTGATATGTGAACAGCAGAACTAACAACCTGTTTCATACTGTACCTGCTACATCACACCTGCAACCTGTTTCTGCAAAATGTGAAATGATTATAATATGAACATAACCGATGACTATATGTAGTGTATGAATGAATGATCGCATGTAGATGAATGAATGAATGAATGTGTGTGTGTGTGTGTGTGTGTGTATGTGTGTATGTGCGTGCGTGTGTGTGTGAGCGTGCATGTTAGTCTGTGAGTACTTCTCTGTGAGCTCAATTTCTGCGATAATAGGTAGTTTATCCATTTGGACACAAAGAGGTCATATCTACCCATAGTAAGTAGAGAACTAACTGATAAACTGACCACATTTGCCCAGACCTGCAGCATATGTCCATTACTGTTTGGACCTGTAATTCCTTCCCTGTGGTGAGATCCAAATATCCAAGTATTAAATGTGCGTGTGTGTGTGTGTGTGTGTGTGTGAGTGAGTGTGTCTGTGTGTGTGTGTGTGTATGATTGTGTGAATATTACCTGAGTATGGGGACTCATCATGTGGTTATGTGATGGAGGCAGAGAATGAGGTGATGACTGTGAGCCAGGAGAGCCCTGAAGAAACAGATATGGCCAGATATTACTGAGAGAGAGAGAGAGGGGCGGGGGGGAGGACTGTGAGGGAAGGAACAAATGTACAGAAAACACTGTAAGAAAGAGAAGGAGACAGAGAAATAGAGAAACACAGTGAGAGAGAAAAAAGAGAAGGAAGAGAGAGAGAGAGATTAGAGAGAGGAGAAAGAGAGGCATGTGATGGGATTAATGATGGGATTAGAGGATCAGTGCTATTTTGAATGATCTCTCTTGCAAGCATAGCTCCTTTCATTCTTTCTGACTTTCATTCATTCGTTCATTCATTCATTCCAGTCTTTCAATTGCATTAGCCTGACTGTGGTGTCAGTGGGTGAAAGCAGTTAATGCATGAAACAACTACCTTACTTTTTGAATGGTCCAGTTAGCAGATGCAAATACAATGGACAGTGATTTTGACTCTGAGGGTTGTGTGTGACCAGCAGGGGGCAGGATTGCATTACGTTTGCCTTACAAGCATTTCTCACTCATTCTGTGATGTCTGCAAGGCTGCTGATGGCAGAATCCCAATGTCTCCCCTTAGGCCCGCGTCCTTTACCTCACTGATAATAGAAGACCTCTGGCCATTACCTGCGCTTTGTAGGTGATTTTAGCATCCTAGTTAGTTCATTTCCTAATTATAGTAACTTTTGCCATTATTGTACATTTCTCTAAAGTAGCAAGATGTTGATCCGGATTATGAATCAACTTCATGTCTGGTGGATTTATGTCAGTTAAACCATTAAGGGCACGGGGTTAGGGGTTAGTAGTTAGTGGTTAGGGAGGATAATGGGACCTAATTTGTGCTTCCGCTGATACATCCATCTGTATTTGACTCTATCTGACTTCATAAGTCAAAACAAAACACAAGTCTTACTCCATCTGTCACACAAGACCGTGGAGGGTTGACAGACAGACAGTTACAGTATTTACAGTAAAAGTTTTTGCTGCAGTTCTTTTTTGTTTATATGTGAGCTTTTTTGTTTACATGTAAATGTGAGTACAAGCATAAATGCTTCCCCACTATCCCAGTGTTTTGTATTTATGTATGTAGTGTGTAATCGTTGCTAAGTTGTGTTTGCACATTGGCTGGTTTTGTGTGTTTTTTTGGTAGCAGTGCTTGATTTTGAGTAAAGTTAAAATTGTTTTGGGTCAAATGTTTGGTTTTGTAAGACAAGTCGAAGGTTTTGTGAGTGTAGCTTGAATTTTAGACTTGCAGATGTGTGTTTAGTGTTTTGAGAAAAAGAGATGAGATTTTAGGAAATGTGTTTTAGCAATTCAGAAAAACTAGCTTACGGAATATGGATGCTGGCAATTTTTCAGGCGAGCTGCTCAACTTTAGCAGACACATGTTTGAGTTTAAGCAATATAATTCTGTAGATAAGTTGACCTGCCCCTTTTCTTCTTGACCTTATCTGCACTGTGTTATAAAACATATGTTTGGTAAAGATTGATTTGGACATGGGTGTGGATTTGGATTTGTGTGTGTGTGTGTGTGTGTCTTTGTGTGTGAGTGTGTGTGGGTGTGGGTGAGAGAGAGAAGGAGAGAGAAAGAGAGAGAGAGATAATGTGTGTGTCTGTGTGTGTGTTTGGGTGTGTATGTGTGTGTGTATGAGAGAGAGAGAGAGTAAGAAAGAGAGAGAGAGAGAGAGAGAGAGAGAGAGAGAGAGAGAGAGTGTGTGTGTGTGTGTGTGTGTGTGTGTGTGTGTGTGTGTGTGGACACTGGACACAATGCCTCGGGAGTGTACTGCAGCAAAAGGCTCAGGTCAGACACACTCTGACATTTAATCAATGTGTTTGCTGCTTTATTCTAAAGCACTCACAGGGAAAACTGACTGAGAATCCACAAGACAATTAGTGATGGACACACACACACACACACACACACACAAAGTTTCACTCATCCAGGCTTGTAGGCTACCACAAACAAATGTAGTGCACCGGGCCTATATTTCTTTAAAATGCTTTGAAGCCAACCGCTACGGCAGTGCCCAGAAAGCTGAAGAAGGAAAATGAAGGCAAGAGAAAACAAAACACCTCTATCCACTCATTTACGGGTCAGAGCCAACACATCTTGGTCAGGAGTGGGCAGCACTTTAAGACTTAAGTGGGATGGAAACCAACATCTATGTCACTCTGAGTGAATTATAGTGAGCAGTAGACTATTCATCACCCTGGGACAGGATAATACATGACTGCTGGGCACTAGGAAAGGCTTTGTGAACACACACACACACACACACACACACACACACACAGAGGAGTAAAGGTGAGACAGAGAGAAAAAGAGTAGTCGTTATGGAAAAGTCCTACTGAAAACATGAGTCAGCATATACAATTTGTGTGGGAGGAACACAGTAAGAGAGAGAGAGAGAGAAAGAGAGAGAGAGAGAGAGAGATGCAAAGGGGTGCATTCTTGCGTGATGAGACAGAACAAGGGGGCATGAGTGGTTTAGCCAGTTTATTTGTTTAGGGTGCCAAAGGTGATGTAATGTAACATGATAGTCACCCTTAGTATGTACACTAGCCTTCACACTGCACTGTCCACAAAGCGTCTGGCCACTCTTGACAGACATATTTTACAGTCAATGTGCTTTTTTTTTTGTTAAAAATCTTATTGTTCTGTCTTCAAATCCACTGATTGGTTGGTAGACAGTCTAGATGGTGATATTAAACTCTTAGAAGAGTGCCCTAGCATAGTACTGTATGAAATCAGATTTTGTGCAAATGCACTATGGTGGCTCTATTCTGGCTAATAATTCAATCTCTTTTCGCCAATCTCTTCTCAATCTGCTGCCTTCAAGGAAAACATTTGAATGTCATCAGATAAATACTAAAAGGTTTTTGATTTGAAACTTTTTAAGGTGGCACAGATGCATCTCTTATGCATTATGTAGTCAGCTCTCGATATCTTCGAAATGGTAAGCAAGAAGATTTTAAGTAAGCAAGAAGATTCTATCTAGCTAGATCATCCAAAGCAAAGTTTCTAGCTGATCCCTTCTACGGAGGTGAAGACAGCAAGGCAGCAAGTCACAACCCCACTTCCTTCTTTCTTTCTTTCTTTTTGTCTGTCTGTCTGTCCTAAATGCCTCTGCTCTATTTCTCTCCTTGGATCAGTATGGGCAGCCAGTATAGGTGGGATAATGCGTGTAATACCTGGAAGAATCCGGGAGGGACGGCTCCCACTGGCATGCCCTCTCCCGGGGGCATGTTCCCGAGGACGGGGCTGGAAGCTGCAGCCGCACTCTGAGGACAACAGCACAATAACCACATCAGTCTACTGCCATGCTGTTGTAATTCACTCTCTATACACACACACACACACGTGCGCGCACACATACACACACACACACAAAATATATTTACCTTTTCAGTGTGTGTGTATGTGTGTGTGTGTGTGTGTATGTTTGTAATATACGCATATGCATGCCAGTGTGTGTGTGACTCTGTCACGCATATGCATGCCAGTGTGTCTGTCTGCCTGTTATTGTGCGTGTGACCTAATGAAAACAGCCTTCCTGAGGAAACCACTCTTTCCTATTCAGTTCTACAGCTTGCAGTACTAGAATACAGAATAGCTAAAAAAGGGTCTCAATCCCATGCAATTTCAAGTGTGCCTCAATTTACATACGCTGTTACGACACCTGAGGATGCATTTGCATGCTGGCTCTTCATTTGTGTTTTTAAACGCTCTAAATCTCCAAGAGCCACTCCAACCAACTGTGTGAATGAGGCTTTTGCCTTGTGGAGGAAGCAAGCCATATTCCTCTCCTCCTTCAAGTGCCTTCCTCTGCTCTAGTGCTTTCAGTCATGGGGGACACTTGAGTCAGACTATAACCTACCGGTGAGCTCCTTCTTTTAAAACAGGCTACTGGAGTATGTTGGAACTGGCACTAGTGTATATAGAGATCTTCCTGTTGTCCTTGCAATGAGGATATTATATTACACACAATAGGTTCAGTGATTCCTGCACTTTGCCTCTGCCAGGGACAGGGGGCAGCGCAGAGCCTACGAGGCAAAGGAATATAAGAGAGTAATACAAGCAAGGAACAAGCAAGAAGGTGAACGTGAGAAGATGCTCTGTGATCAGTGATGTGATCGAGCCAGTGATCCAAATAAAATTAGAAGAAGATCTGTGTGCATTAATATACACGTACATTACAAACATACACACACAAACGCACACTCACACGTGCACACACTCACAGACACTGTCAGACACTTGAATAGAGAAAACTTACAAGTGGGGTGGTGGAGTTTATGTGTGTGTGTGGCGGGGGGGTGGGGGTTGGGGGGGTGGTGAGGAGTTGGGATGGTTCTCATGGTTACGCTAAAACACCACCACCACATTCACTCTGCCTTTGTGTATTTGTGTATCACTGACACTATAATGCAAAGAATCATGGGTAATCAGTGACCCATGTGTTTCCACAACACTACCACTGAACTCTAAGACCTGTATGTGTGTAAGTGAGAAATAAGTGTGAAAATGTTTCATCAAGAACCTTACTCACACAAACCACAGAGGAATATGTGTAGCATGTTCATATTTTACTTAATGGTGTTTTGCTGTTGATATAGATTTTCCGTGCTTCAGAAAACCTCTCGAAATAAATGGGTGTAAATTCCAAGAGCCCATTTTGCTTGGCAACCCTGATGTTAATTTGAGATGTCATTCTCGCTGCATTATGGAAAACCAAACTTTGAAACCTCCTAATTGTTCCTATGTGAGTAACATGCAGTCTGTTCTCAGGTATGCCCTGAATATCAAAAGGTAGCTTTCATAGCTTTCTGTTGATTTTCCAAGTGGAGTTATTGATCAAACAGAGACAACACCCAACCCCAAAAAAAGGAAGGCTTAAGAAGACAAAGTCAAATCACATATGATTTGATGCATAACTTCTGACTGGGTCTGAAGTTGCGAAATATGAATATAGATTGTAGTGTTCCTGTGTTGGTGTGAATGGCACTAGTGTGCCCACATAGCTGTCGACTTACCGTACACGCAGCTGTAAATCTGCCTGCCTGTCAATCCCTCAGCACATTTCCATATTAATTTGATCTTGTGTAGGAGCTGCTGTGTGTTTGTGTGTGTGTGTGTGTGTGTGTGTGTGTGTGCTAATCTGCAAGTTTCTGTGTGTGCGTGTGGTTTGTGTAAGTGTGTACGTGTGTGTGTGTGTGTCTGCCTCGTCGGCTCAGGGGATTGGAGTGTTCCCCCAGAGACTGGCTGAGATTCATCTCCATTCTCATTAGAGCGACGTGGGTGGAATCACAATGTCTCACGGCGTCTAGACTGCCTCCCAACCCTAAAAAAAGCCACATCAGCGCACAGCACATGGGCCAACAAAGGAAAATCACTACTCTCTTTCACTTCTCTCACTCTCACTCTCTGCTTCTCTCTCTCTCTTACTCACTCTGCTTCTATCTCTCTCACTCTGCTTCTCCCTCTCTCTCTCTCACTGAGCTTCTCTCTGTCTCTCTCTACCATCCTCTCTCACTCTGCTTCTCTCTCTCTCTCACTTACTCACTCTGCTTCTATCTCTCTCACTCT
>JAGFZM010000227.1:47690-121850 GCA_017657215.1 Limnothrissa miodon
AAAATCAACACATTATGACAACCATCTAAACAGCCACTGTCATTATCAGTGGCCACAGCCCACAGCTAGGCAGTCCCTCGTGTCTAGCCACTATTCCCAGTCTGGCCCACTGGCCTCTAACACAGCACTGGCTGGAAACCGCACTGCTGCAGACCCAAAGGCCCTCAAGGCGACTGTGAGGATGGCTGAAAAGATCACTGGGGAATCTCTTTTCCTTCCCTCTCTCACATCTACTCTACAGCATCCACTGTCTGTGCAGTGCTTCAAGCATTGCGGAGGACATAACACACCGGTCCCATGCACTCTTACTGTCATCGGGTTTAAGAAACTGCAGTATTACTCTCTACAAACCTCTAAACGTAGAATAACTTCTTCCTTCAAGCAGTCAGACCAATGACAACAAAACATGATATGCTATATCCATACATGACATGTCATATCCATACATGACCTGCTATACCCATACATACTGCTTATATGACATGTTGTCTCCATACATGACATGCTATTACCATACATGACCTACCTTATCTATCCATGACCTGCTATATCTATATATCACTATCCTTACATGACATGCTGTGTGCATCCATAACTAAATGCACTCCTGCAACAGCCTGCTTTGATCACACTGTACTGAAATGCACTACTGTACTTCCGTACTGTACTTGCTAAATGTCATATTCTGCCTCCACCACTGTGAACCCAACATACAACAATCGGTGCTCTGTTGCAATGTTTACTTATGGCTGGTCTTTGGTTGTCTGTTGTCTGTCTTCTACTGCTCTACTTGAATAGTAAGTACATGTAGGGACTGCACCTATAATGCACCTGTATCTATAATGTGTGTGCAATATATGTAGCCAACGTTTGCACTAAATGTATAGGTTGTCTCAAATGTCTTTGACTACATGTACTGTATGGCTGAAATGCAAATGTATGGCTGAAATGGAAATAAAACTCACTTGCACTGACTTGATGTCCCACTTCATTCAGTCATTAGGCACACTGCAGTCTTAATTGAATAACAGACGCACCCAACAGAGAGGGTAATGGACAGGACACACACACACACACACACACGCACACACACACACACACACGGTCATATTGTCCCTTGAAAATGAGTCTGCTCAGAACTATATGCTGTGCAAAATGTTTTGTCATACCACTCAACCAAAGTGGCATATGGCAAAAACCATATGTGTACAATTAGGCTACCCAACTAAAATGTCGCTGGCTATGAAAGCACATAGCTAAATAGATTAAATGCATTCTCGTACCTTCTTTTAGAAAGAAAAGGAAGAAAAAAGAAGAACCACACATGGTCTGTTTCCTAATGCTTTACATCAACCAACCACACAGACTTTGTACACAAGGAAATAAATGTGTGCAATATTCCATATGGTTATGTAATGTGGTTCTTGAATTCCTGGTTTGATTTTATTTGCATACAAGTGATTGAAAGGCATCTGATTGATGTTGTGTATTTTTTTTGCCTCCACATAATTCAGTTGGCAAGAGCGTACTAGAACAGGAGTCAATGGGGAAAAATGTCGACGCAGATTACAAATAGGTCTGACCTCAAGTCATTAACTAATGGCGGATGTTGGATGCTGTTACTTGTTTAATGGCTTTGTAATGACACTAACCCTAAAAAAAACAATTACAAGGGAAATATTTAGATACATTTGCAGTATGTTACAAATAAATGTTCATTACATAAGATACAAAACATACAAAAGATGTTTAGAAGAACTGATTCCTTTCTCTGTCTCAATGCTGCAATTTTCTATTTTTGAAAAAGTAGGGCCACAAGGAAAAACGACCACAAATCACACCATAGCAAACTGCTCTAGGTCATAAGTGGGAAGCCAATCAACAAGTCATAAAAGTAGCACCATCCGTCGAGGCAGACTAAAACAAGACTAGGGACAACAACGTTCCCAGTTTAAGAGAACAGGAAATGCCACCCAATTAGAAAGACACAGAACGAATGGTGGAAAAGTAGGAACAGCACAGAAATGAAAAGTAACATTTGTACGACACAGAACCAATGAACACACAGAGGCACACACATGCACATGTACACACAGAAAAAAGAGAAAACATATCTAAATACATCTTTAAAAAATACTTAACTTTAAAAACATGGTTTTATTTGTAACTTTTTCAGTAAGATGTTGAGGTGCAATGTGGTCAGGCAGAATGCCTAACCATTTCAAATAAATGGCAGGCAGGAATACAGCTGTCTCATGCTGTACCACTGAACTAGCCTGGCATGCTCACTCATGACATAGAGGCTGACAATTCATCAAAAAAGCACACTCATAATTCCATTTACTTATAAAAAAAGTACTTCTTCTCTGTCTGTTTTATATTCCAACTAGAGGTTTTGGTATCAACTAGGTTTTGTGAATATGTCATGTGGTACTACCAATGCAAGTACAAAGATTTTGCAGCAAGCATTCTTATATTTGTGATTATGTCCTTAAATAGACCTGCCAGAGGTCACAAAGCCTACATTTGAAATATATAATATGGAAGCAGAACGCTGAAAATTAAAAGTGCAAATCCCTTGACATATTGTTATAATATTCATGTTGTTGCCTTGCTCATCATCACCTGAAAGTACTTTCTACAGAAGAGTCAACGATGTCATCATCATAACCATCCTTTACTGTAAATGACTTGGCTGTGAAACTAGATGGCCTAGACTAGAAAATGGTCTGGTCCCACATGCAGAGAGGAGATTTTTACAGGGCTTCCCACAAAATATCCGCAACAAGAGATACACTGAAAGGATATAACTTAGAGGTAGAGGAAGAGAGGGAGAGAAACAAGGAGATAGATTTTCGTCAGGTTAAACGAAGAAATCCTTAATTCATTGTTCGAAGCGAGTGCGAGTGAGGTAGAGAGACACACCTTACACAAAATCTCTCACAAGAGAAAGAGTTAGAGAGAAACGGAGAGAGAGAGAGAGAGAGAGAGGGAGGGGGGAGAGAGAAGGAAAGAAAGAGTGAGAGTTTTTTTCTAAGTCTTGCTGCCACGCATGCTTAACCTTGCAGTTGTGGTGAGACGATGCTGCTTGCATATCAATGCTGCAGGGAAATATCTGAGGTGGATAACACTGCAGGAGAGCCAAGTATTCTAGCAGCAGCAGAAACTGTGTTTCCACCCATAACACATCTGGAGAAAACACACTGTGTTTCAATGATTTACTGCGGAGTTGTATCGGTCTAAGCAGAGAAATATATGTGAATATGTGATGCAAAACCAACTGTCGCTTAAAATAATGGCTTGACATTCTGACATTCTGTGATACACAATTCTGTCTCTGTCTATTTTTCCCTCACCTTACAATGCCGATCCAATGCAATCCCAAATGAATGGGTGTTTGGTTTCATTTCTGGTAGAGGAGGTCTGTCCACACACCACAACTACTACCACAAACAACGACTTATCCACAAAACACTATTGAACACAGGCCACGGTGGCAATTTAATGTCAACAAGGGCAAAGCTGTGTAGCTCACTAGTTCATTTTTCCTCTCTACTACTAGACCAGGCTCTTTCCTGGCCCTGATAAAAGGAGACGTTTGGTGTAAAGTCACCAAGTACTATCAGTAGGAAGAAAGTGAATCAGCAAGCAATCACACTAAGTAAATGGGACATAGTGATTCATTTTCAGTTTCATTTCAGTCACCCAACAATAGGTATAAGCTTGTTATTTGGTTTATGTTGCTTCAAATTTTTCCTACAGACAGCATTCAGTGACCAATAGGTTTATGTATTAACCCACACATAAACTTTCCTTTAACATACTGCTTTTTCCTGGACAGTGTTGCAGGCTCTCATCACTTTCTGCAAAGCACTAGGCAAATCGGTTAATTGTGTTGACCTGCCATCTATTTAAGCTCTTTCACTGTAGTAATTTCATCCTCCAGATCATGTTTTGTATTTACATAAAAAAAATGGCACTGGTGGCACAGTGGTTAAGGAAGTTGGCTAGCATGCAAGTAGCCTAGAAACTTACTTGCTCTGGGGAGACTGGCCCTGAAGTAATTGATAGCTGACAAAAATGAAAGATGCTATGGATAAAGACGTCTGCTAAAAGCATAAATGTAGATCAAAATTGTTTAAAGGATAAATCTGGTGTGAACCAGTCAGTTGTTTGATTGATCAATAGCTACATGAAGGATGGTAATCATACCAGGATGCCAAAAAGAAAGATGAGCACTGAACAGACAACTGCTCTACTACTGAGTAACATTAAAGGAGAAGTTTGATTGATGCAAATTTATGGACTGAACAACAAACCTAGCTAATGCCAAATGGGGCATAACCAAATGAAACTGAAAATAGGAAATATACTGAAAAAAACACTCAAATATCTCAACTTATACACCATCTCAACACCAACAGCATCTTACCTATCTCTGTACATTTTGCTTGATCTTTTGCTATTACAACAAGATCTTTTACTTTTACGATGTAAGATGTAAAACAGGGTGTTTTTCTTTGCTCCTGTTGCTCACAGGTGAAGCACTACAGGACATGACTTTTGTATAATGCACTGTATAAATAAAACTAAATTGAATTGAAATGAACTGCATTGGATTGAACTCTACTTGTCATGGACCTGTGATGGACTACCTGAAATGGTTCCAGGGTGCCCTCAGCTATCAGATGTGTTTGTTTGATCACTCCTTTCTTTCTGATGCAATCAGTGTCTTCGTTGTCACATCTAAGGGGCCCTTCAGTATCTGGAGTTGATGCATGATGTGAGGTCTTCCCATAGTCATGTTCACTCTCATACGGCCTGACTCATCCTGTCAGCAAGAGGGAGAACAAGTCTGCCAGCAGTATCACCGGTCAAACGTAAGAAGCTGAGAGAGGCTGAGGAGATTCATCTTGACAAAAGAAAGGAAATGTGTTTGAGTACTTTTTCCAGTATTAACACTGCACTACTCAAGAGCTGAGAAGAACTGTCACAGCCAGCATCCAGAACACATATCACATGCCCGATTTTGCCATTTGCCAAGATTAGAGGTGAAATCTGTCTAACAATGTGAATTAGGTAATGGTTTGTGATGTATTATTCCAAAAGTTGAGGCAGGGACACAACTGTTAGTGTTTAATGTGTACCTAACTAGTGATTAAATATAACCATACCAAATATGGTTATACTGACATCCTGGTTCACTGATATTTTCCTGTATGCCTTTTCACTGTAATAGAGTAGACATTATAATACTAGCTAGGCATTACAACACTAGCTCTCTAGCTCTGATACAGGCTAGGTTATCTTTTCGCTTTCAAGCTAATTAAACTCATTTTAATATGCAATATGACATTGATCCTGATAGCCACTGATCACCTATTGAATAAAGATTTACATCAAGCAGGATTAGGGATCAATTCACTATTTCTATCGCCCAAACTTCTCTCCATTTATAAAGGATCCATAAGTGCAGTCACTTTACTTTTTGTGTCTTTAGATACCCAACTAAGATCAATAGATGTATCACTAAAAGTGGAAAAATCTTATCACAGACTACCATTTTAAAAACAAATCAGCTGAAGATAGCATAACCTTGCAACACTTCCATAGAATTTTTCTTACTGTGTCAATACAAAGAGGGGCGCCCGAATTAGCCCTGTCAGAGAGAATCATTTCTCCCAGCATGCAACTCTTCCACTGTAAGAACAACACTGATTCAGCACTTCTTGCCAGGTTCTGAGAGTTTTGTTAAAAGGATTCTGTCAGTGCCTCCAGCCAGCCGAACAAGCAGACAACAGCAGAAGTGTGGGTACCTAAGCCACAGGCCCTGAGGGAGATGGCGATTCAAACATAACATTGTGAACATGTCTGTTTGTGCATAATACTGTGTGTGTGTGTGTGTGTGTGTGTTTATGTTTGAGTGTGTGTAGATATCACAGTTAACCCCAACAGTGACACTGGACAATGCAATGGTCCATACATCAACATATTCAATATTATGTGAAGTGTACTTTTAAGAGAACTTTAAGAGCTCTGTTGTCAGCTGTTCACTTTAGTTGGCTATTTCTGCCTCTGAGTCCTCTGCCTCTGGCTTCCTACATATTTGCCCATTTTGTGGTATTAGCCATAGTTAGAGCATTTTTTGTCTTCTTGTTAATGCCAACAGTATTCAAATGTACAGTGTACCTGTCTTGACGTCCAAACCACCACACACTGTGATGTGGTCTTTGCTGTCCAGCACAAAATAAAGGAACAGACAAAAGTTGAAACAGAACTCGGGGCTTCACACTATGGAATTATTCCATTATAGATGATTATGTATGGCATACTTCCAATTGAGCAGACATGCTAAACTACACATATAGTTTGTCAGAGTTTACAACAGCAGGTGGAAGAGGCTTTAGAACACGTGCCAAATAGAGCACAAAAGGGGTGTCTACATCCCAATCATTCACGTAATCAAAACAGAAATCGTTGGAAAAGTTGGAAAAACTCTCTGTATGTTACCACACACCTTTGATTTTTGCACTTCTTTTCAATTTCCCTTCTCCTAGTGTTTTTGAATGTCTGAGCGTGGAACTACACTGTAGATTAGGCAAATACACCGACAGAGAGAGAGAGAGAGAGAGAGAGAGAGAGAGGAGACATTACAAGTAAATTTGAGTTTTCGC
The DNA here is from genome assembly GCA_017657215.1 of Limnothrissa miodon. Taxonomy (NCBI): domain Eukaryota; kingdom Metazoa; phylum Chordata; class Actinopteri; order Clupeiformes; family Clupeidae; genus Limnothrissa; species Limnothrissa miodon. Next base: position 54,365 of record JAGFZM010000227.1, read on the forward strand.
ACTACAGCACTGAAAGAACGCAGCATGTGGAACCGACACTTTTGTGTGACAGTAACACAAATCCAAGTTGCACCTTGGCACCAGTAACATGGATATAGCCTACCACCATCATCCATTCAACACCGAACAACTGGCTTAACACTGGAAACGAGGACGATACATAACAAGAAATGCCAGCCAGTGAATTCTTGAGCCAGACAGAATTTCATATTGTAACATAGGCGGAGGAGTAGCCTACTTATGGCTAAGTAGTAATGACTGCGGTCCTAAAACGGCGTCAAAACGTTGCACAAGACAAAGCCCTGATATATTTTGTTCAATGCAATAAATTCTGCACTAGTACACCATTTGTAACAGTTTTTAAAGGTGACGTTGGTTCCCTTTGAAGGCTATCAACGGCTGAATATGTTTCAATATTTAGGTCATTACACCACCATAATTTACTGTATTGCTGATTAACGACAACTAGGCTACAATCTATAAATTATGCGGCGAACATAACATAATAGGCGTTCCTTCCAAATTTATACATTCAACAAAATATGTCTTAGTAAACGCATCTATCCATATAAACATATTAACTTCAAGAAGCAAACACGTTTCAGCCTGCATACAATTGCGTGTGACCGAGACACGTGCCTCCGCCCCCCCCCCCCCCCCCCTAAACCCAACCTTTCCCTGGCTTGGCTGTCGGACGGCACGCTGTTACTCTTGCCTTTGGTGTACATGCTTACAGAGAGCACCGACGGTCACGCACCTGTCAACCCATCACATCTCCGCGAGCTACAATCCCGTCACCATAGCGACTCCAGCAGCGGTTCTTACCATTGGGTGTCCTACATGTACATGACGCCCATTATTTTCGGCAATGCCAATGACTGACAGTTGACTGACCACGCCTTCGAATCCCACACATCCCGATATGTACTCCATCACCTCTCTTTGGTGGACGCAGACCACTTGCACCTATACACTCATCACATACACACATTTATTCTCTCTCCCCATTCCCCCCCTCTCTTTCTCTCTCTCAGACACACACATTCCATTTCAAACTCGAGGCAAGGGGGATTTTAAATTGTCAGAAAACGATTTTTAGCAAGTTACTGTTTGTTCCTTTCATTCACACTAACCAATGTCAATGTTGATAAAAAAAAAAAACTAATTTGGGGATTTGTTGCCTAAAAGTTCAATAAGTCACAAACAGAATGGCTTTGTTTTACCACTGCTTGATAAATCCTTTTTGCTTTAATAAAAATAAACATACAGTAAAGACAAGATAGATATTGGTCTGTGAATAAGAGATAGTGAATGACAAGGTGTTTGTACATCACAATACAAGGTTCAAGGTGATAAGTGCAGCCATGGCACACAGAGCACAAGAGTAAAGGAAGATACGAGTCGATACATGATTGCATGCTTTGTATGGATGTGTGTGTGTGTGTGTATGTGCATGTGTGTGTGTGTGTGTGTGTGTCAGAGATGTCAGGTTTGCTAAGTCGTTCCGTCCGTCCTCTGGTCCAAGCTGAGCAGAGCATTGATTAACTCACCAGAGCAGAGGATCCAGACATTTACGGTCCCTCTTATCTGATGACATGGCATTCTAATAGACCCGTCAAAGAAACCACCAAAATAGCTCCCTTAACATTGCCAGAATCAAGGGAACAAGAGACACCTCAGCCTCACATTTATTTCGAGTAGGTGGACCATGGACTTTGACAACAGTCTCATTACAGGCAGCCTTTTACCAATGTTTGCCTTGCCATGACTTCAGATCCAGAGTGTTGAGCTTACTGTATTGAGACTGGAAAATAAATCAAAAAGAGCAAACACAAAGCTTTCACAGAGAAACAGTTCTGGTATTTTTTTTTCCATTGACTTAGGTTTTGATGAAATCATAATAATCTCCTTGTGTGCTCCTATAATTTCTACACCTTATTATTGTGAGATGTGAGTACAGACCATGAAATGTGACGTGGGCATATGGATTTTGCCGGATATTGCGTGAAATCAGGGATTCAGACACAGCATGTCACACAAGCCTGGAGCCTAGAGGTTTTGTCCTTATGTAACATCCCTGCCAAAATGACCTAGTTGGAAAGGATGAGCTCAATTTTCCCTCTGTCATATTTCTCTCTCTCTCTCTCTCCCTCTCTCTCTCTCTCTCTCTCTCTCTCACACACACACTCTTAGGTAGGCTTAGTAATTACTTTTAATGGCATCCTTTTATGATGGGGGTCATTTTATGTTTAGTGTATTGTATATTTAGCAGGAGGTTTTTTTTCCCCACCGATAGCAATCTATGGCTTTGCCCACTGCCAGGTCAAAGAAAGGCTTACATTCTGGACTGCACTGAACATTTCTCCTCAATGGCCTCCATTCTCTACTGTCAGCACACATCACCTTCACCTGGTGGTTAGATTCTTTTCTATAGAAGAATTCCTTGGGTGGTTTTCGTTGAGGGTGAGTGAGTACCTAGACTAGATTTTGAACCAGTTTTATAGACTAGATCTTGCAAAAATATACAAAATCAGGAGTTATTTAAATATTTCTGTGAGAAAAACCGTGACATGTAATATCCAGTTAGCTATTAATTTAATCTCAGAACTACCTGGATTCATGGCTATGCATTAAATTATCCTCAGGATCTCATCATATGTTATATGATCTTTAGAATGGTAACCATAAAAACTGAATAAACTAGAGCAGCTTGTGGATTTGCTTTCCCATGAAGTTTTCGACTACACCAAAGCCACAAACCAGATATATATTTTGTTTTATTAGGTTGTATTATTACCGCTTAAATAAATATACAAATAAATGTTGTAGTTGTTAAGTGGTCTGAATAGAGGAACGATGCATTTGAAAATGACAGAAAGCAAGGATTTATGTACATGTGTTCTGTTGCCCCCATGTGGTCTAAGCTGAAAGGTCAGCTCAATAGGAAAGAAATGATCATGATTCACTTGATCCAGGAGCAGGAAAGGTCAAATATTTACTCCGGCTATTTTGTTCCACTGGGTTGTTTAGGCTAACCATTTCAAACCTTAATATAACACGTCTGTGCCATACATACACAAAAATAAGGTTGGCCTGCGTAAATGTAAACTTGTAATTGTGGGAAAGGTTCGGGGGGAAAAGGCAGGAACGGAAAGAGGGTGTCATTTAAAATGGATTAAATACTGGAACTGGGTTAATTAGGCTACATTAACTCTTAGTTTTACATTGTTTTCTGATGGCTTAAGCACTTTTTAAGATTAGATTAAATTAAATTCAACTTTATTGTCATTACTCATGTATGAATAGAGGGCAACAAAATACAGTTTAGCATCTAATCGGAAGTGCAAAGAGCAAGTAAAATGAAATGTGCTACATTCTTCACTAAATCAAAAATTAATCAAATTAAATCGAGAATCAAATCGAATCGGACCCTTTTGAAGTAAAATTGAATCAAATCGATCTGGGAAATCTGAATCAATACCCAGCTGTAGTAAGTATGGAACTGTAGAGTAATCAATAATACAGTACTGTACAGATGGATGAGTGTAGACAATGTGTTAAAGTGGACATATTATACCTCTTTTAAAACAATTTAGAATGGGTCTATGGGCTATACAAATCAAGTTCATGAAGTTCTTTGCACAAAATCACTCTCACATGAATAGATTTCACCAGCTCTAGTCTTGGCAGTTTCGGTTTCTCCCAAATTGAGCCGTTTAAGGGCTCTGTCACTTTTATGCAAATAAGCTGTTGCTAGTCACGCCCCGCCCTGCCCATGAGAAGCCTCCGGCTGCGTGAAATGTTTACATGCAAACAAAGCCGGTATCAGACCCCGATGCCGAACAAGAGGATCCACCAGCAGAAACAGCAAGAATGCAGCAAGCGGTTTCTGAAGTCAACTTATTTAATAAACTAGCCTAATGTAAGGTTATTTTTTAGAAACATAATGCCATCTCTTTACAACATTTAGTATTTGCTAACATTTTAAGCTCAACAAGGCTTGAATACGTTCAAGTAACGTTTTATAAAGTGAGGCTACAACTGCTAACGTCAGACTATAGGGAGGGAAAGTGGAACACAGCGATCCTAGCGGTAGCGTTCCTAACCCGAGAGCAATAGTATTGAAAATCCCATAGACCGATTTTTTTTTAAAATCCCATGAAGACATGACACCGAACTTGTACATCAGACATATTTTTCAGCCCATATATTGGAATGATCTACTAACTGTGAAGGTCTTGTGCGAAATTTTGCCTTATTTAAAAAAATCGAAATTGTGCCTAACTTGTTAGAAACGGACTACAACTTCCGAGTCGCTCCCTTTACGTTAGAATTTCACAACTTCACCATGCTGTGTTTTTCGCCTGATTGCAGCCACTGGTCAGAAACTATGGATGCCAATTTTTATACTTTCCCCAAAGATCCTGTAAAACTACAGATGTGGATTCATATAATAAAGTGAGTTTCATGAACACAGATGTTTGGTTTGGTCTTGCAGTCCAGCCAGTAATGTTAACGCGCTTCTGACGTTAGCTGATGTTAGGCTAAGGTTAGCTGCATGGAGTAAAATAGAAGAGGTTTATCACACGATTTGAATGTTGGTATAAGTTATAAGATATTCTAGTGAGGCAGGTTAAGTAAGAGTTTGCCGGTAAGGTTCCGGAAGTGATTTTCCCATTATTTTTTCCCATTGGCATTTAGATTACAACCCACGATATCCGAATTACGGAAGGAAGACGTCTAACTAGCTACGGCATAACAAAACGATTGGTTGTGCTCAACTAGACGCCAAAATGTAATGTGATCTCCATTTTGTTTCAGTAAAAACGTCTTTTTTCTGCGATTTCCCTTAGAAGTACTTCAGTACCCATAATCCTGAGCAATCCCACAATCCCAGCAACGCATCTGATTCGTGGACAAGTATGTTACCATGGATGTGTTTGAAGCCCGGGAAAGCAAGCAAGTTCACGAATGTCACTGCAGCCTACCTCACAACCATGGTTTTGCTCGTTTTACTGCTCGTTTGACACGACGCTTAAGCCTAACCTAATTTCAACTAGACATCCTTAACATGTCATTTCCATTTCCCTAAGATTTATAAATTTAATATGCTCATTTTCTTACCTTGCTGGATTACATTAGTTTTTCTCTGTATCTGGTTATATGAAGGGTATGTAATGTGGTAAATGGCAGTTGGGCTAATTAAAAACAGTAAATTCAGTTGTTGTGGGGCAATCTATAACAAATGGAAATTACCACAAATCTTGATAAATGCTTTATTGTACCCGTCATTATCAATTCTTTATTCAGGGGAGCTTGACAGAGGCATTTGTAGGGAACCGGTAGAAACTACAATGGTGGACACCAAAGCGGTGGTTGCAGTCCGGTACAAAATACTGTACCATGCTTTCGGTTAAAAAAAAAACGGATCTAAAACTTGATTGATGCAAATCTGAAGATATATACAATATTCGTACAATATTACAACACTATGTATGGAGGTTTTCTTTAGTTTTTTCACTCTGAACGGAAGGTTACACGGTCATCACCTACCCCGTAGCCGGATAGAATGAGTCGGGACTTAAAACGCTTTTAAAACGCGATTTTATGGAAAAGTCAATGGCAAACCGGGATCCTTGGAACCACTTCCTGGTTGGAAGTTCCGGGGTCACTGGCCAACTCTATTCCCTTATGATACATCATGTGTACACCATATGACATTTTAATGGTAATGTTACTGTTAACGGTGTCCGTACTGTAAATGCCCTTGCTGACTAAACAAAATAGCCTAACTTTTTTGTTGACAGTTCAAGAGATTTGAAAGCAGTTTGCACTCACATCGCTTTCAATAGAAATGTTGCTGGCTTCCACCGAGGTTAATTATTGCGGGCAGGCCAGTACCTGCAGCCTAATATTTTACCCTGTTGAGTGAATTCATTGGTGTATCACGGGCACGGTTAAAGTAAGATGCTAAGATTTTACGGAAATGTCATACACGCGACGATCGTTCAGTGTAGTCCTTTATCAGCTTTCTTAAAAACATTAAAAACAATTCAAATCAGTTGAAAAAATAAAGAATGACCACCCGAATCGATAGAACTACCCAACATGCATACCATATGAAAACCACAATTGTAACTTTTCAGTGTGAACCGAAATATAATTTTCTGAAGAGAAAATCCCATTCATTTTGATATAGAGGTTGGAACGCAACCAGCAGGGGGCGATGAGATTACTTTCCCTCCCTATGGGCTTTTAGACTAACGTTACTTGATGGCGCGTCTCCACTGATAATAACAGGATAAACATTTCATTTAAACCTAGACAATATTTTAACAAGCATTAGAAGGTGTTCACACTGGGTGGGGTTTTTTTTAAGTAAAAAATACAGACTCCGAGGCTTTTTCTAGTACAAAAAAAGCACTGGCAGCATTTATCAGTTGATAACTTTTTTTTTAACCATGTTGTGAACGTGAGCTAATCTCACGTATATTAGCTAACATGCTAACTTTTGAAAGGTCTGAAATAATGACAACTGGTAACCAAAAAAATCCAAATATGGATAACTTTACTCAATAGATCAATACTACATTACACAGTGACATTGGCAAGTCATATCGCTCACGGTGTTAATAGTTGACATTTTATAATCCTCTACCTCAACCGTCTCCTGTTACAGCTGGTTGCCACAGGCAGATAGACATTAGCTTTGGCTAAATGGGTGGGGATTCGACAGGTGCTGGGGTTGGTCTATGCCTATTCCCTTAGTGTGACGTGAAAATAAGGGAGCCATCTAAATGGCTCACAGGAGCATAATATTCTTGACACCAAAGTCTCTCTACTGACCGTCACAAAACGGATGGACGGGTTTTTTTCGCGCTTGGACAGTTTATAAGAACAGTAGAGGCCTAAATATGAACTCAAAGCCCCGTAAAAAGTGAGTTTTTGCATAATATGTCCCCTTTAAGTTATAAGGAATCGTGTACATCTCATATGAACAATATGAACATTATATGCAGGTATAAATATGTACAATAGCGGAGGTATGTAAACTTGGAAGTAGGCAGGTATACAGAGTGCAATGAAAGTGTGTATGGGGTGAAGAAGTGGTCTTAGTAAGGGGAGCCTTCTGGAGCTCCTTTTTATGTAACTATTGGCTACTTTTGCAAAACTCTACACACAAATTAAACCCACTATGTGTAAGTTTTATTTTTTTTGTATGAGAATTTCTCCCATCTATCGGCAAAGTGGTACACTGCACACGTTTGAATAAAATGTATTAGCCCTTCCCTTCCCACGGTCCTCTTTTCCCATGGTCCTCATTTTGAAAATGGCAGCGCAAAATGGATATTCTCATTTGGTACCCAGCCACATCTATATATAAATGGAAATTACCAAGTTTACAGGAACACTACAATTTATTCGTGGAGGTAATTACCATCATTTTACATTATATTTTTAAAAGAAAAAATTTATTTTTAATAAAAGACGAAGATAAATCCTACCATTAGTGGCTTTAAACAAATTAGTTTATAGCAAAACCCCTGTCCCACAAGATTGTATTACTAGGTCATTACAAACAAATAGTCTACATAATAAAGTTAATTTTATTTTAAACTTTTTATTCCTTTTAGACCACTTCATTCTTATTTCTAGAGGCAAATGTAATGGAGAAGCTAATTTCAGTCATCCAGTACCAATACTACTTTGTTGCGCAGTACAGATCTCTGAAATACTTGAAATGAAAGAAATTTCCTTAGAAATCAAGGTCCCTAAAGTCTGGAAAATTAAATCCAAGTTATCCAAAGTGATCCAAAATCATCTAAAGTCCAAAGTCATCTGCGAGTTTAGGACAGCCAAATGTTTCTTCTGATGACAAACTTTATAGAGATGCTAATTTAATCTATTCTTGCAGCAACTTGCACATACCCAGACTGCCAAAAGTACCAATACCTTGTTTAATGACCATGTCAAAAGTGAATTTAGGGTTTTCTGTAAATAATGATCAAAATGAACAAAAATAATGGCTAGCAATATTTCACTTCTAATCATGTGTGGGTTTAATATTTTACACTGAAACTAACACATTTTTCCAAATTAGTCAGGTCTACACATCATAATTTGTGTACCTACATAATTAGTAAGTTTTAAATGTGTAATATTTAGAGAGAATTGATATATGCAAATTGATATAACAAACTGATATTAATAATATAGTAATAATTATATTAATAAATACTGAACTGACTCTAGTTAAAATTTTCTGAATATTTTTGATGGGAACACCAAGGTTATATAGAACAGAGGAGGTATTGTGCACATCACCCTGTGAATTGATAATACTACACAGTAATTATGCTTGCAAACTTCTGAAACTCCCATAATGTTTAATGGTGCTGCTGCAACATTTTGACATTACTGGGTCTTCAGCAGGCAAATGGCATACAAACATTGTTAAATGTGAGAAAGTGTGGCACATAATGCTAAAAATAATAAACAGTTTTTTTTTTTACATTTATTCAGTTCATCCAGCTGTTCTCTGAGTCTGACTGTAGCACTTTTAGCTCTAGTCTAGCATAAAACTTTAAATTCTATTAGACTTTTAGCATCTTGTTTATTAACATTTTGTTAGTCTAAAACTGTTATTTTTCAAAAGTACGACACAATACCTCTCCTGATACTGTGCACTTTTGTTGAAAACATCTATCTGGCCTTGGAACACTAATTATGTAGCCAGGCAATTCAGAAGCACTGAAGCTAGTTTTTTTTTTTTTTTTGAGCAGCATTTCAAAATCTGTGCTCGCTGACAATGTTTTTGAAGTAGATTATTGTTACACTCAGTTCTCCTTTTCAAGGCAATTTTGCATTGTAACTCAATGGGTGAATGTATCAGTGAAATGAATACATTGTGGAATAAAATGCAGTCATGTTATGACACTAAATCACATATTTGATAACCTGCTAATTTTAAATGCCTTTAAAACCTAGGTAACAAATGCCTAAATAACAACTTCCCTGTGGAGTTGGAGTTCTCCCGATACCATTTAGGCTACCCCGTCCGGTCCAAAGACAGTAGCCTAGGCTAAATATGGGAACCATTTTTGTAGACTGCTGCAGGAAAAATAAGTTTAGGTTACCAGACATACTGCCTTGGCCGTAGAGGGGATATGAAAACAAACAAGGTGGCATTCTGAGCATCAACCTTTTGTAGAAGAGCAATATGTGGTAGCAGATCTCGCTGTATCATGTCTTGATGCATAAGTTGTTAGAACTAAAACTTGACTTTTCTGTAGTTACAACGTGTACTATGCAAAGATGGGAGTAAATCCAGGTGGCGGAAAGATAGACAGTAGCCATGGCCTCCCCCTTTTTTTTTCTTCACAAACCTGGTTTGAAATCAGTAGCTCATTACTTTAATGCTTTTTTGATGGGTGTAAAGTCCACAAAGTTATGTGCACATTGTCTCTGACTATTAGTAGCAGTTAGTAGTAGTAGTACCACTTCCTCTTTGCCTATTGACATGCGAGTGTAGCCTGCAACCATTAGCAAAAATATGTCTTTTTTTCCTCCCAACATACATTTGCAAATAGGCCTATTAAATGTCTGAAATTTCTTTATCTTGTAAAAAATGGACCTAGGCCTCAAAACAAGCCAGAAGTTCAGATATTCATGCATCATAAACTGTAAAAAACGGTCACAGAGATAATTCTTATAATATTTAACATGAACAAGAATATTGTACATTGAAAATATTAAGCTTCTCTACTGTAGGTGAATCAAAGATTTTTTCTTGTAATTCTCTCATGTCTGCCTTAATGTTAGGGCAGGCATGGGCAAACTAAGGCCCGGGGGCCATATACTTTTTAATGTGGCCCGCCAAACGTTTCAAAATGGCGGGCCACATTGAAAAGTATATGGCCCCCGGCATGGCCCCTAGACAAGTATTATTAAACCTTTATTTAGTATTTTCCCTGCAATGTCTGCAAACTGCTATTAAAAAATGCATTGTTTTTGCTATTTACTATAAATATAAATAAAATATAAATATAAAATATAAATAAAAAAAATATATAATGGACTTTACATGTCATTTATATTACAAACACTATATCTCTCTGCTCCTGACACGGCCCCTTAATAAAATGTTATAACCCATTGTGGCCCACGACTCAAAAAGTTTGCCCACCCCTGTGTTAGGGGGTGGTTGGCCATCTGGGCTATTGTTGAAATGAGAAATTGTGTTTTTTACTGGTCACCACATGCTTTGCTTTTCTGATCTTAAGGGGAAATTATAAAAAATACAGCAGAATTTGGAAATGGTTCTTCTCAGAGAATTGTGCCAAAGGCTTCATTAGTACAGAAAAAAGCATTCTACACCCACAACAAACAAAGTTCGAGAATTGTTCCAAATCAGTTGGTCAGCACTACGGGCTAGACTGTTGAACCCAACGTTTCAGATGTTTACTGCGAGCTAACACTCACCATCCCAGAAGATGCTTTTTCAAGCATAGCGGACTGCTCAATCCCTGAGGTTGAAAATATTGCGTACATAAAGCAGGCTGCATTGATGCACATCATTTGTAGTCATCATGTTTTGAAATGGTCTAATTCAGCGTATTGCAACACTTAACAGGTCAGTCTGGACATAAGTGGAGCCACTAATCTTGATACATTGTTTCCTATTGTGGTTGGCAATATACCTCGCCGTGAAGAAGAATGCCAACCACCTCCATATTCTACGGTCATGCATCCATATTCTAGATATTAGACACTCATTATACATTGTTTACTGTATTATATAAATACAGTAATTGTCATTCCATTGTACATAATGTAAACCCCTTTTGTATTTCTCTTACTGTATTTAACAGTCACTTCTTTGCAGAGCAATATATTGCATTCAGGTGCTTTCCTTTGTGCAGAAACTTGAGTTCCATTTTACAATACAGACCTTTCACTGATCTCATATTGGGGCCAAATTGTGCAGTATGCTTGAAGAACTGTGAGAAACTGTGCCTTCAGTCAGTATTAGGCCATCATTTTCAAAGCAGTTTATGATAATGTTATACAAACATGAATACAGACATACACTAGAGACACTATATAGAGAGACTAGTTACATTTGAGTTTTTTTTAAGGTAATGTTTCCTGTTACTCCGGTGTCAGAATGAATCAATGACGTGTCCTTATCAGGACCTTTTTATGTGTATCTTATTAGGTTGTCTAATATTATTTCTTAGTAAATTATTGTGTTAGAAGGGGACGTCTAAATGGATTTGCACAACGTAACTAACGCAACCTGACTTTTCACAACTTTAACTCGTGACTTTTCTCCCTTTGAGTCTGTGTTGTGTTCAACCCAAGGGAGACTACACTAGTTAAAAGGGGGCTAGACATGACTAGACATATACTATACATAAAAAACTTGTTATACTAAATGTTTCCTGTTACTCCTGTGTCAGAATGAATAAATTACATTAATGTTATCTGCTGGTAAACATAAGTGTTGAAGGGAATGTAATGTCTGCAAAAGGGATTTGCACAAGGTTAGCAAGGGACAAAACTTCCAACGATGTAACTTTACTTTTCACAGCTGTAACTAAGTCATGACTTTTCTCCCCTTGAGTCTATTTGATGCACAACCCGAGGCAGACTACACAAGTTAAAGGACTACTTTAATTTCATCAAGACAGCTAATCAAAAATCCTTGCTGATTCGGAAAGTTTTAGTGAAAGCTAACAAAAATCTCAGCTGAGTTACATGAGTAACACATGCTCATACTAATTAATGTTTAGTAGCCTATGTAGTATTAATGTTTTCAGACACTGTGACCAAGGGTGAATTCACATGTTTACTAGACTATATGCCTATTTGTAAGAATGTATTAAGAATCCTAATAAATAAAATAAAAAAAATAAATAGTAAATAATTACATTCAGATTTACATGACAATTACATTCATGTTTCAGAGTGATATCTCAAAAATCTTTTAGATGTCATTTTGTTTCTTTTCGTGATATATCCGAAACCTGTGAGAGCTGAGTGTGTAATTCAATGTTTCTTGTAATTCTTTCAGTTCTGCCTTAATTTTAAGACACCAAATCACATACTTTGGTCAGGTGTTGTGCAGATATTGCAGCTGATATGGCAACTCTGGACTCTTCTACAATAAATGCATTGTTGACGTTCAGCCGTCCTCTGAAGCCGTTATCTGAATTCTATGGGCGCGGTCACAACATGGAAAATATTTCATGGATTTTGTAAACAGAAGGTGGATCCAAATGTGACCCAGTCGTCATCCCAGGTCTTCATGCCGTTGCAGTGCAGAAAAAAGTAAAGCAAGAGCTCAGGATGCAAGCCTTGGAAGTAATTGAACCAGAGGGTGAGCCTACATAATGAGTCTCAAACAAGGTGGCTAGAGATAAGGAGACAGAGCACATTTGCATTTGCATAGATCCGAGGAATCTCATCTAGGCAGTCCACACACTCCAATTCGCACAGTGGAGGTGGTGGTTGCTTAGATATGAGATGGCACCATCTTCTCTGTTCGCGATGCAGAGAACTACGTCTGGCAAGTCCGCCTGGATGAGGCCTCGCCTCTTCGTAATACATTATGGCACCTTATGGCAGATATAAATTCCTGAAAATGCCATTTGGCCGCAGCACAGCCTCACGTTTTTCAATTTGTTTAGGCCGTGCAAGTCAATGTAGGCTACTCCAGCTTATAGCCTACTTATTTGGCATGTGTAGCCAAAAACATATTTGCCGAGGTTGTGCATTTGGTCGGCCTGTTTGATTTTAAACTAAATAATCAGTTTCATCAGAGAATGCAGCAGAGCCAGGCTACCATATCTGTATGTGAAATCCCATTACTCTCACTGTCCTATATCCACCACTTCTGACATGATCATTGTTACTGTGCAATATTTCCTATGCATATAAAAATAACCATTTATTGTTTAGGGCAGCCCTGGCAGGCTTGGGAAGAGTCTGAAAATTTTAAATAGGCCTATAAGGAATACAAGGAAGTTTATTTTGTCATACACATAAGATACTTGTATTGATGTATTGAAATTTGTCTCAGTTTCTCAGCCTATTGTGCATGGGTGCGGGGGACGGGGGTGGTGGGAAGGGCAGATGGAAGAAACCTTGGGCAGGTCCACAGCTCATGGGGCTAACCCAGGGCTTGGGGTCGTGCTGATGGAGGAGTGTATGCCCATCCTAAAAACCTAAGGTTGAGCATCGGTGAAGTCTGGGGTGGAGCGGGGTGGGACAGTTACAGTGTGTATTGGGGGAATGGGGGTTTTGGTGAAAGCAGAGGTGAAGTGATGTGTCCTCTGTATGTGTAGGGCGTCTTAGAAGCATAAGTATATTTTTAAACTTTCAAGCCCCTCCACAAGCTGCCCCGTGATTTTTCATGGAATTTAACCCCTCTGCTGTCTCCTATACCATCCCTGTTTATTTTGTGAATTTAGTGTCAAGAACTGGCACCCCTCTCATTTCCTCTACCTGATTCATTGTTTTTGATGAAAAGGCATATGGCCAAAATTGATTAATGTAGGAAAACATTATTTTCTAACCAGGAATTTATTTAAACCCACTATTTGTAAGTTTTATTTTTTTCATATGAGAATTTCTCCCATCTATCAGCGAAGTGGTATACTGCACACGTTTGAATAAAATGTATTAGCCCTTCCCTTCCCACGGTCCTCATTTCCCATGGTCCTCATTTTGAAAATGGCGGCGCAACATGGATATTCTTATTTGGTACCCAGCCACATCTATATATAAATGGAAATTACCAAGTTTACGGGAACACTACAATTTATTCATGGAGGTAATTACCATCGTTTTACATTATATTTTTAAAATAAAAAATGTATTTTTAATAAAAGACGAAGAGAAATAGAAGATACATCCTACACATAGTGGCTTTAAAGTTTTAAAGCGTCAAAAAGTATATTATACATTGAATAGCCTTATCAGTTGCAATATTAACAATAGCAGCATATTGCCTAATAATTATGGCATCTGGATTTATGAATGTACATTTTAAAATCATTGACAAAGCTTAATTGTAACAGGGAATTATTGAATCAGAAAAACAAGAGGTTGGAAATGTGTGAAGCCTAGCCTATTCTAATATTGCCCTATTGTTATTTTTCATTAGGTATGGTATTTGGAATTTCATAGAAAAATAGGCCTACAGAAAACTATGGCTCTCTAGCTCGGTTTATGGACACACAAAATAGATTTTTCAGAATCTGGAGAAATTTGTTGGTATCATGTATCATATACAACATTACAGGTAAATGAATTAAGTTAATATCATCTTCAACTTTTATCTTAATAAATTATGTTGTGACATAACGCGACACGCCTTAGCTATGCAGACCGAAACTTCACGTTTACTGCACAGATTACGTCAAATTTAAGACTCGGCATGAGATGTCTTTCTTGATCTTGAGATTAGAGGTGGCAGCAGATTTTATTAATCATGCCATTACGTTGTTAAATGGTTTAGGAAAGATTTCATGAAGTTTCAACACGTGTTCTTACAAGACGCTTCACGTACCACCATGTTCCCCACAACACGTGTTGTACCAATTCTGCCACATGTTGGGGAACACGCAAGGTAGCCTGCTATGAAAAGCAAATTATTCACGTACATGTCAGTAAGGCGGGTGGTATGACGTTTGGTGTACGGTCGGAAGGTTTTTTGGCACGAATCACCCGCCATAGCCAAACACTGAGAAAGATGAAAGGCCTAGATAATGCCAGACGCACAAAACTCAGATTGAACCCAAACAAATACAGGTTTGGGCTTAAAGAAATGTTGGTCATTGGTTTACAAACAAAAGGCAAATCCCAAGAAAATTAAAGCGATCAGTAAATGCACATTCCACGAGAAAGCTTCACTCTATGATAGCAATTACCTAAGGAAGTTTATTCCAAACATAAATTGACAACGCCTCTGCAACGTAATGATGATTCCTGTATGGTGTGGCGCTAGACACATGTAGCAATCAAGATCGACATAAAGCGCACGCACATCTCAGAGTAGGCTACTACACTAAAAAGTAGGTATACCTACTATTATGATAGCCTACTGCAGTATTTGCAGTGCATGCAATGAAAATGAAATAGCCTACATGAAAAATCTGCATTCATGAAAAATACTACCAAAAAAGTTGCAGATATGCCTAATAAAAATAACCTTGCTGAATTGTAGCCTACTGCACAGTGCTATATTTTGGACCGAAAATATTATCTCGTAAAAATAACTGCAGTTTTCGTAAGTAGAAACCTACAAAGAAACACACTGTTAAGCTTTACAACCTGACCCAATGTACATAGCCCCACCCAAGAAAGGAAGTTTTGTTTACTGATGGAAACATGATCAAGTAGGCAAGCCCGTGCGCGAACTTGTGTCGTAGCTATACTGTCAGAATTCAGTGACAAGATGTCACGAACAATTAAGAAGATTTCTGTTACATACGATGCAGTTAATTCAAGCAATACGTTTACCAACGGTGACCTGCTTCACGGACGGGTTACTGTAGAAATTGCGAAGGACACAAAGATAGACACGCTTCTCATTAAATTTAAAGGCAAAGCGTTTGTACTTTGGACCGAGCGTCGTGGGAAAATGACGCACGAATACACGGACAAGGATAAGTACTTTTCGTCCAAACAATACTTCATAAAGGGAAACAACGGCAAGTTACATGCGATATGAGAAAGGGCCATTGGGTCACTTTGGTGAATAATTTTGAACCGCGTTTTTGCAGAAGTTCAAAGTTATTCGTGATCCCAGGCGTACTATTGTGCTGTAAGATATCCTTTAGGCTTATTATGTCATGATTGTAAACTATGTTTTTCTTTTTTAGATGCCTCTACTTTGTTGAAAGATAAAACTGGACAGCCCTGTAAGTTTCAGTTGGTTAGCCTAATTGCACTTATGTGTGACTGCAATGTGACCTTATCTGATACCCTCAACAAAACTGCTTTAATCTAAACTTTCATGGACAGCACTAAATGTTCAGCAGTGGCAAACATTTTAACTTTTGACCGTCGTGTCCTGCGTTTCCTTAAATCACTGTAGTCTATTGATTTATGCCAGCACTGAAGCTAATTGGCACTTAAACCGGCACTAAGCAACATTCTGTTTTTCTCTCTCACGACCACCCTAAAGCCCGCTGTATTGCATTGTATTGCACTGCATTCTATTGGAGGCGGTCCGGGCTGCTGAACATTGCAAGTGCTGTATCTACCGCTATTGGCCACGGTGGCGCATTCTACACCGTTCGTTCGCCGTGTTATGACTAATTTTAGCATCCTAAACAGTATGAAACGGATTAATTAAAGGCCCACTATGCAACATTTTTCATTTAATTAATCCGTTTCATACTGTTTAGGATGCTAAAATTAGTCATTACATGGTGAAATTTTGTTGAAATAAACAAGTATCATGTAGGCTAGTTAATTACAGCCTAATTGTAGCGCCTGCTAGCAGCTAAGTTAAATACCTAACAATCATAACTTCACATCGCATGGATCAATACATTAGCTTAAGGAGTGTGGCCACATGGAAATTTCACAAACACGTTTTTACAATCACAATTTGGTTGTTTCGTTCCATTTTTGAGGGGTAGTGAGTAGTTGAGACTGATGACTTCGCTGCTGCAAACTATAATGTCTCGCTGCAAGTGTGACGGATAGACTGTATATAAAAACGGAAGGATTCTGATTCCTACGCATAGACATTAGAAGATCTTGTGTAATTACACAGTGACGTCGAGGGTTAGCGTCACGTGATTGCACTTGGCCTTCCTACAGGCTGCAGCGAGTCCTTACTCCCAAGATTCGCTTTGGATTCATTCACAAACTAATTATCGAGCTCACATTCCTTATGATTTGTTTAGCATACAAACAAAACCACTTTACCACACCACTTATAGTGCAGGGGGATGTATTTAACTGCATCCTGAGGAGAATGTAGGTTTATTTAGGCAAGGGTATAGCACATTTTATACAAAGGAAATATTTCAGCTGATTGATCTGATTGGGTCATATTGCTGAAACATAAAGGTAATTATGCCAGGGGCCTCATTTATAAAACTTTGCGGAGATTCCACTCTAAAAGATTTTGTGCGCAAAAAGTCAGAATTTTCGTACGCAAAAAAAACAAAACTGATTCATAAAACCTTGCGGCGCAAACATGTACACACTTTTCTCGTTATAAATACGGACTTGCGTTACCTCATACGTTGTGCACGAGCCACATTCTCCTCCCAAGGTCATCCCATATTTTACCCAATAAGGTCCATGTTAATCACTCAATGAATATGGTAACTTCTAAAGGTGCCTTCGATAACCAATCATGACAAGGTAAATGTGAAAATAAAACACGATTCAGGAAATGCGAGACCAACCTCCTAACAGAGGTAGGACATCTTCACTAAATCTTGTTTGAAGGCCATAAAAAAGGAATATCAAATTGAAATAAGAAATGTGAGTGGCAGCGTACAACTGATGTTGTCAACAAAGTAAGTTCAGCGCCAAGAACCAAGCCCTGACTATGAATATAGAATTTGTTGCATATTTCTCTTATTAGGCATGTTACGAATACTAGCCTGCATTACATTTTAAAGTGCTTGCATGCAGCCTCTGCGCTGTGCATCCGGCTACTTTATCAATGTGATATTTAATTTTACCATTGGAGGTCACTAAAACACAGTCTAGAACAGAGTCCTATAGGGTGCTAGTCAAGAAAACTTTGCGGGAGCGTTACGCAAGATTACACGTGTGGTCAAAAGATTGGGGAAACCTGTGAACTTTTTTGCGCTTGGAAAATGTTTGTAAATCCCGACTTTTGCGAGAAATGTTGCAACCGCAAATTTTACCCTGCTTCACGGAACTTTTTCTTGCGTAAAGGGCTTTATAAATGAGGCCCCTGGTTCCGTTTAGACTTGAACACAGGCAGTGCTTTAAAGGTGCTTAATTACCAAAAACCTGTCCGACCCAAACCAACTGAACGTCATCATACCACCTGCCCTACTGACATACATGCAAGTGAATAATTTGCTTACATGCGCAGGCTACCTGGACCTATGTGAACCTACGCGTGACCCTACATGTAGCCATAATGTAGGCTACAACATGTAGGCCACCTATTTTGTGGGAACATGGTGGTACGTGAAGGGTCATGTTGAAAAATGTAGGAGTGATGAAACTTAATGAAATTATCCATTATCCAACGGCATAACAGTTAATAGGCATAAAAATGATATCCATCAATTCAGTAGTCTCATTCAATAACATGGGAAATACTGTCAACCACATGTGCAATGTGAACACAAAAATAACTGAGTTCTTTTTCTGTTTGTCCACTTACAGAGTACTGAGTTCAATTCGCTTAAAGGGGACTATATGTGAAAATAGTCAGGACCATTCATATCACACTGACACCACTTGTCACTTTGTTGTAAGAAAACAATAAAATAAGTATTATAAATACTTAATATAAATAAATAAGTATTATCATGAACACATCTAAATGAACGCATACATTTTACTATCCCAAAAAAAATTATACATTACAATAATAATGTCCAATCCAAATTCAGTTTATGAACTGAGTAAAATACACACATTAATGAAATGATTGATGAGGTCAAATGAGCATTTGAGGAGTCTCAAGCATGGTTGTTCTTGGCTGATTAGACAATGGATGGATGGTTAGAAGGGTTGATGATTGAAGGCTTTTCATGTGAAACAAACATTGAGTGTCAGTACAGTGCATCATCATTATCATTAACTATATTTTTTTACTACACCAGTTCAATTCCCACCGGTGGTCCACGTTTGAAGTGCCCTTGTGCAAGGCACCTAACCCCTCACTGCTCCCCAGGTGCCTCTGCCCTGGGTTAGTGTGTGCTTCACCTCACTGTGTGCTGTGTTTCACTAATTCACAATTGGGTCAAATGCAGAGAATAAATTGTGTGTGCAAATACACTTGACCACAATAGGATTCTAAGATAGTTTATTTTTGTTGTCTTTGTTAACATATTTTTTCATACAAATTATACATATGTATGAATGTATCAATATATAAAGCTAATTTTCACACAAATAGCTAGTCACAGTAACTACAGTCGCAAGTAATGTTTTTTGGTTGTGGCTTGTGTATTTTCAGGTTGTGTTTGAATTTGGTTATAATTAAATCATTTAAATTAAGAGATAGGTCAGTTATATCAGGTTGTTGTCACTTTTAATTAGTTGACGCACAGTTACAGAGATGATGTTGCCTAAGAAAACAAGGTGCAGTGGGGTTCTCTTATCAACTCACGCACTCCAGACATTCAAGATAGGCTTATTGTTTACTATGCCTAACATGCTCTGTAAGAAAAATCACCAAGACAAATGCGGAAACTAAATGTCTTCCTTTCTTGCCTGTTTTTAACGCGATAACAAAGATCAAAGTCTGCACAAGCCACAGCTACAGTATATACTGTGGATTTGAACTAATAACCATATAGCAGCTTGAATGTCTGACTTTGAAGTTAATAGCTTTAATCCCCTATGTTAAACCTACTACAATAAAGTAATCAGTTTATTTATGTCTAGATGAGGTAGTCATGAAATTAATTTGCTATTGTTAATATCTAAGATATATCCCATCAATGTGCAGCTGGACTAAGTCACAATTGGCATTTTGATTAATTTATTTTTCTCTAGACTTCCTCAATTTGCACGACAATTGTAACACATTGCAGTTTATGGTGTTGGTATGCTTTCGCTGCTCATGGATCTGGGTAGGCCTGATCTCTAACTAGGGCTGGGTGATTTGGCCTAAAATCTAAATCTCGATTAATTGTACACTCGATTATGATTAATGAACAATTATTTTATTTATTTATTTATTTTGCCCGCACAGTTCACTGACAAGTTTTGTACAGTAAATATGCTCACATATTACAAGTGAGAGATACAAGCTGCTCTGGTACGAGCTGCTCTTGTCGCTCAGTTGTCTCAGTGTCTAAGCTCTCCATGCTCGGCATGTCGGCTGAATAACATGTGGGGTAATGTGACTCCATACGCGGTGTTTAGTGTTTTTAAAGGGAAAATAATTGTAATAATTGACCTGGAAAAGTCTGATCGATCATAGGTTCTGAATGTCGATTTTGATTACTTTTTCGATTATTTGCCCAGCCCTATCTCTAACTCAGAAGTGTCATACAACACAATGCCTGTGGGCCACATGATTTCCTGCAGCCAGATTAGGAGTTGCAGTTATCTGGCCTGCTTAAAAAGGATTTTTGTGTTTGTGCTTTGAGCCTACTGGCAGCTCCATATGCATAGCATTTCACTGATCTCACCTAACCACACTGGTGCACTCGGCTTCAGAATAAAGGAAGAGCAATTAAGTACGAGGAAGTCAGAACACAGATAGATTAGGATTGTGCTTGTGATGGCCCGAAAGGCATAGAAGCATTAATTTTTGCCAAACAACTGTTTGTGGTCACACCTATGTGTTATGGTGGCTCTCTGAGGACAAACCTAATTTTCATATGGCCCGTGGTAAAAATGAGTTGGACACCCCTGCTCTGAACACTTCTGAAACAGCTGGAAATATGTTAAAGGAATACAGAACATGTACTGTAGGTACAGCAGAGGATTCATGCTTCATGTTTACATTGTACTTCCATGGTTCCATAGACTCATCTTTTGTAACAAATAAGAGATGCAGGTACACTCACTCAATGCACCAACCAGCAGGCCTCCCACTCACAGATCTCTGTTCCCCTCTGTCAACTGCAATCTCCACTAAAATTCTCCACTAAAAGTGGTGTAGTTGAAACCATACCTCTTTATGGTCGAGCTTATGACTGTTTGTATGGAACATGATTTCAAAAAACACCTGTATAGCTGAAATATGCATTTGTACCAACATGGTCTGGGCAATGATTTTGAGAAACATTGTGTCATAACTACATGGCAAGGCAAGGCACGTTTATTTATATATTTTATCTTATATTGAACATTGAAAGTAGGCAGTTCAATGTGCTTTACAAAGATAAAGATAAAAACATAGTCATCTACAAACCTATGTCATCTACTGTGCTTTTGGGGAAAGTATCCCTGGCTTTTCTCATTGCATTTCATTGAGTTGAGAAGTAAGAGATGGTCATGCTTTCTGAGGATATCTTCCTTCAGAAACCCTTAACACACAATTTGATTTATAGAGGGAAAAGTGTATAAGCTTGCATTATATGCAGTGTATGGGGAAGTGTGCTTTTAGGATCAAATCTACAGAATATAATAGAACAATATGCACTTTAACATTTGTATAACATTTGTATAACAACTTGTATTATACAACAGTTAGGTCCAGTCGAACGATTTAGCAATATCTGATTGGACGACACGCTTTCTGTCAGTGGTGATATTGGACAATATCGCCACTGGTGACTCTTCACAGCTAATAATCACTCCGCCAACGGCATTCCATGTTCTTTGATTTAGCAGTTTAAACCAACATTCCATTCACGCGCATTGAAAGCAGAGGCTACAAACAAGCAAAATGTCCGACAGCATATTTAATATAACTTTCGATCTAAAACATGAATATTCATCAGATGAAGAACAGGAGAGGCAAGCACATGCGCCCCGTTAAACCCCGACGAGCGGGACAGCATTGAGAAGAGCCGACACGAAAGCAACACAGTGAGGCAGCTCCTAAGAGAAACTATTTGTTGCATAGCAACCACAGGCCTTCTCTGTTAAGCTGGATTTATACTTCTGCGTCGCGCAGACACCGACGCAGACACCTTTGCCGACGTTTTTGATTTATACTTCCGTGGTCGATTTATACCTCTGCGTCCGCGTAATTACTATGCGTGGCAGTTCTTTTCTATGGTCAACTGTCTTTGTCAGGTGAATGGGTAGTTATAAGGCTATTTATGTAAGTTCAAAAATGCCGGTCTTGTACACACAACGCACTAGAAAGGTGGAGAACTGGAATTGATGTAAAGCGAACCAATCACAATCCATGACATATGCGTCGGTCTGCGTACCGTTTCGGCGACACTTTGACGCGTAGTCAGGATTTATTTCATGCGCACGAAAGGTGTATACGTAGTATCGGCGAAGGTCTGCGTCGACGCAACGCAGAAGTATAAATCCAGCTTTAGGCCTACTTCGCATAGCGGAGGAACTGGGCTAAGAAAAAAATGGCAAATAATTCATTATCCTTCCTAAAAATGCACCCTGCACCATCTTTTTTTTGTTGGCAATGGAACTGTTGTATAAAAGCATTATTGCACTTGTGGTCGGGTATTGTTGGCCAATATCGCCACGGCTGTGGTTACCTACGGCACTCAGCCTTTGGATTCGTGCCTACGGCGAACCACAGCTGTGGCAATATTGGCCAACAACACCACTCCCACTCATGTGATAATGCTTAAGTAATCAATCTACTCTGCTGTCAACCACTGTTCTGCAAAAATCAAAGGTCATTCTCTCAAACCTCTCTCTCTCTCCCCAAGATTGTCATGTTGTTGCTCCTGGAACTTATGTGTACCCGTTCACTTTTAAGATCCCCTCACAGTAAGAACTTATTTTTCAACTTTCAACACATACAATTAACACAATCCCTCACAGTTTCCAAACTGACCTGAGGCAAACGTTCCAAAATATTACAAAATTCTAAAGTGACCTGTGGCATTCACACACCCCTCCCCCCTCTGTTTCCCAGGGACCTTCCAGGATCCTTTAAAGGTTCACATGGCTATGTTTCCTATTCTTTGGAGGCAAAACTGAGCAGGTCAATGCGTCTCTCAAATACAGATAAAGTAGAGATCTGCTATATTCCAAAGCCTGACATGTCAATTCCAGATCTTATGGTAAGTTTGTGGTTCACTTTTTTGTTCATTGATCCAACACTTCTGCCTAAGGCAACACTACCATCTGCTTTTTTTCTTCACCAAAAAGAAGGGGTGGAGAGGTCATTGATAGCCTGGCTTGTGCAACAAAGCTCATGGGAGCTTAGTCTGGCCATCCTACATTATTAAACGTCTTCTGGGAGGCGGGCTTAACCTGCGTCCATCAGATGCCCCTGTATACTACTTGACGAATCTACAACCAATCAGACCACTCATCCAATGACGTATGCGTAAGCTCGTTTCTCATTGGTGCCCACAGATTTGGGAAAAATAATTCCTCTAAAACGGCAGCCTGGCCAGACTGACTTGCTCACGAAATTGACTGTAGCGTCACAGGAAGTATGGGCGGGCCTTCCCACTTCTTCCCACTTCATGGAACAGTGTGGGGTGTAAGGATCCTCCCACTTCATTGAACAGAGTTGTCTTACTTTCCAAAATATTAGGCATTCATGTAGAACATTTTATTGCATATCCCCACTAAAAACATCTCCGCCATTGCTAATGCTCAATGGGCATCAGTGATTGTATTGTAATCATGTTGCTACCAATTTTTTTGTTTGTTTGGAAACTATTTCAGCACGTGCCTTAAACTGCAACACACTGTTCTGTACATGCAGACACCTCAGTATGGCACAAAGGACAAGAAAATGAAATTGTTTACCTCAGGAAGTGTTTCACTCAGTATCCAGACAGACAGAATGGGCCACTTTATGGGTAAGAGTTTAAAACATTTCTCTCCTACACACTATGGGCGGAATTCTCTGGGGTGCTTAAGTCAAAAAAAGCGCGTAGTTGCGCGCTTTTCAGCCTGCGCGCATTCTGCCATAGGCTCAAATGAGTCACTAGCGCCAAAAGCCCAGTTGCGCGCTCTAGGCGGAGCAACCCTGAAACCAGGGCGTTCCTCATGGAAAGTTTCCTTAGGCGTATTCTCCTCCTGACTTAAGTCTTTTTACTGTTACGCACCTTTGAGGGCTGTATTAAGGTCAAGCGCCACTATATGGTGAAATAGTAAATTGCGTTTGATGTCGGTCACGGACGATTTTGAACATACCAATGTTCGAGACATTGTATATCACATTTCTACACTTTCTACACTACATTTAACACAACCACAAGAAATTATTAGACAAAATCATCAACTCTGTTACTGTTTTTTTTTATTGTTTTATTGTTTTTACTGTTTTAAATATTGTTCAATTAAAATAAGAGAGTACAACGATATTTCTACCATGTTCTCAAAAAGTGAGTGGGAACGAGAGAAGCACGCAGACAGCCACACACTGAGTCCTGCGAGTATGACTCAAACTCACAGACACCCCACTCTGCGCTTTGTTTGGACCGTGAGGCCTTTGGAGCAAATCAGCTATGTTTTCGCAGCAATGATCCACTAAACCGGGCGGTGATCATCATTGTCACAAGCGATTCTGGGATCTGGGTTGTTCCAGGGAGTTCTACTGCATAATCTTAAATCACACAACGGATTTCGTAGTAGTTTGAGAAGTGCACAATTTCGAAATGACATCACTTTCAATGAGATCGTTTTTTGTGTGTGACTACAATCTTATCTTTATTTTTGCTCCCTGTCCTCCATGGAACAAACAGGCCAAGGTAGAAGGAGCACATTTTAAATGTTTTTCGCTGGTTAAGAAGTGCTAAATTAATTACTTCTTATTTTTGTCATTGCGTACAGTTTATGAATTCAATGAAATTGTATTGTTCAATTGTATTCGCAAACGTTTTGCGTGGATGAAATATTATGTCAATGTGTTAATTGATTTGTGGTCTTACTCTGACTTTGATAGCTTAGCTTACAGGCACAGACGTTTAATCTTGTCATGTGATATGCCTATTCCAATTTAAAGTCATGGTTTGCACTTTCTGTCGACTTCAACTGCTTTATCATTGGTAATCCGAAAGTCCTTATTCCATGTTTTCCTGATAGCCACCTTGGCACAGAGACTGCCTTCATTTTGGGTTAATAACGCCCCTGTTCCTAAACCCGCCTGGAATTCGAGTTAAGCGCTGTAGGAGGAGCAAGCACCTAAAGTGGAGAATACGCGCAGTACAAAGGCGCTTAAATGAAATCGCGTAAAAACAGACTTACGCGCTTATCGGAGAATTCCGCCCTATGTGTGTGTGTGTGTGTGTGTGTACAGTAAATGTAAATCAGTCTACAGGGATGTGATTCTCCGGATTTTCAGGCATAAAAATGTGACCCTCGTGAATCATTCAAATCCGTTTTTTTTTTTTTTTTTGGTCTGGGGGTCTGACTTGTCCTCAAAGATTCAAGACTTGACTCGGACTTGGATGGTGTGACCCGTGAACAATGTTCATT
Organism: Limnothrissa miodon; assembly: GCA_017657215.1. Taxonomy (NCBI): domain Eukaryota; kingdom Metazoa; phylum Chordata; class Actinopteri; order Clupeiformes; family Clupeidae; genus Limnothrissa; species Limnothrissa miodon. Next base: position 79,646 of record JAGFZM010000227.1, read on the forward strand.
TAGCTGCATGATTAAATTTTTTTTCATAATTTGGTTTCCTGGTGTTCTCCAGTGTTACGGCAAAATTGCAGTTTCCCTCTTTATTACGCCCAACTTCATGTAGACTTTAAAGAAGTGAACAACCACTTGCAAGAACTCTGGCCCAAAGATAAATGATGCTGGCTCAACAACTTAGAACTTCATCAAGGAACCTCAGGATGCACAAGGATAGGTCAGTGAATCTTGTTTAGGCAAAGGGGAATTTAGAGGTAACGTTAACTCTAGAAAACAAATTCAACTACGTCTGACCCCAACTAGGCTATACAGACTGTATGCAGATTACAGTTTTATCGCTCCCCTTTTAAACCCCCTATGTGTAAATTTTATTTTTTTCGTATGAGAATTTCTCCCATCTATCGGCGAAGTGGTATACTGCATACGTTTGAATAAAATGTATTAGCCCTCCCCTTCCCACGGTCCTCATTTCCCATGGTACTCATTTTGAAAATGGCGGCGCAAAATGGATATTCTCATTTGGTACCCAACCACATCTATATATAAATGGAAATTACCAAGTTTACGGGAACACTACAATTTATTCATGTAGGTAATTACCATCGTTTTACTTTATATTTTTTTTGCCGCGCCATGCCACAGCATATATGGGTCGCATTATGGGTCTACTGTATATATTCTATATTTTTTGTCCTTGGCCAATCACATCCCTGAGTCTAGATAGGCTTGCTTATACTGTAGGTACTGGCTTAAATAGGTAGATTTGAGCAAATATAGTTACAGTAAAACATTGTTTACAGTAAATGGTTTCATCATGTCATCATGGAGAACTCTTGAATATGTAGGTACAGAGAATCAATTTCAGTTATTAGTACATCTTACAAACTCACCTTTCACTACAACTACTCACTTTTTCAGGCGAAGGAATTAAGATTGTCGCCGATGTTCAGAACAACTCCTCTCGTGGCGTCAAACTCAAGTACACCCTTTATAGTAAGCATAGTTTCTTTGCACGGAGCAAGCGAAAGCTACACACTAAAGATATATTAAAAAAGGAGGGAGAGACCATTGAACCTTCCAGCCGTCAGACCATAACCAAGATCCTCACCATCCCACAAGGTCTCACTATGTCCATCCTCAACTGTAGGATCTTGAAGGTTGAGTACCGACTCATGGTAAGAAACATAGAGGTTTTGTATTATATCAACCTGCCGCAAATGAGGATGTTCCTTTTCCTATACATTGCCAACTCAGCACACCGTAATAAATATTGTTCACATAAAACATTTGTTGAAAATGATTGCCTCAAACAACTCAGAAAAAGAAATCCAATCCATAGCTCTGTTGTTCCAGTGTGAATCTATAGCCCAGTTGTTTGAGCTCACCAAGTGTAAAACAGAGACTGAATAATAAATACTAACTAATAACTAATACTAAGTGAATAGCAGAAAATAAATCACTGTCAGTTCCATTTCATTCTTAAATTTTTTTTTCTACAATTTGTTTTTGTTATTTGACTGGGCTGTTGGATGATTCAAGACAGATTTCCCCTTTAAATACTGATCACATGACTAGCTTCATATGGTAAACTTAAAAAGAGACTGGTTTATGGAATAAAATCAATGCCAAAAAGATTGTGTACCTGTAGAAAGGTTTTGTACTTGTAAAAAGATTTTGTACTTGTAAAAAAAAAAATGTATCTTTAAAAACATTTTGTACCCGTAAAAAAAATATTTGTACCTGTAAAAAGATTTTGTAATTTGTGATAGTTTTGTAGTTGTATAAAACAATCTGTGGCTTGTGTAAGTTAATTTTGTTATTGTAAAAATATTTTGTGCGTGTGTGAAAAAAAATGTGTAACGCAGTTTTGCAGCTGTGAAATTCATTTGTGTGTGTGCACAGAAAGAAATTCGAAGAAGTGCGCCATCCATTGTTGAAGTTACAAAACTGTTTTACAAGTTACAAACTTTTTTTTACAACTACGCGTCAATACCGTGCCGAAACGCCAAAACTTCTGATAGGCTCCTCAGAACGACAACAAAACCAATCAGCACATTGCCTACAGACTAGCCAATCAGGGATGAACATTTATTTTGCTGGCCACGAAGCTGCCTGCCTGAAAGTTGCTCAGCTAAGTGAAAAGGCCATAACGTTACAGTCTATGGAAAAACGGGAGGAGGAATGGCGCAAGCAGGATTACCGGTAAGTGAACTTGAACTTGTTATCAAGATAAAACACAGAACACAACTAGTGTGTTTTCACACCACAATCCTTTCCACCTGTTTCATCAGGATATGGTCCGATTAAGTAATAATGTTTGTCGGTACTTCTTAACTAAGTTACTAGGCTAACTATCCAAGCGCTAAGGGGTAGATTATAGTCAATCGCCTCATTATTTATGTCATGTTCCATTTCTGTGGTTTGGCAGTCAGTAACTATCGTTAGCATGCAAGATCACCAGGCATGATTAAGTTCACAAGTTCAGAGGGGAAAATATTGCTTGTGTTTTTTCTGATGCCCTTAAAAAGCACAGTCACACCATATTTGTGATCCTGTGGGTTGTAGTAAAAGGTTGTTGAATTTATATATTTTGCGTATGGGAAGACAATTTCTGGTTTATTGTGTTGAGTGATTTGTTTTTATCAATGTATTCTGGCATTAATCAAAGTGTTGAGCGCATCATGGTGTTTCCTGGTGGAATATCTCAAGAAAGGTAGCCTAAACATTTAGGTCAGTTTTGTCATTAGGTCATGTCCATATAAATTGCTCAAATTAAAAACCCATGACTCATGCATGATTTGTGATTTTAGGCAGTTTTAAGTCATTATGTTACCTGGAGATGACCGCGATGACATGGATTCCTCCCTCCCCACATCTGGGCCACAGGGTTTGTAAGATGGCACAGGTAAAATGTAAATAACTGAGAGATGTGAGATGCCACATTTTCAGGTTTCATTCAATAAACTGTTATAGATGTACATCTCAGAAAACACATTTGTTGCGACAATTAACAATTTCAGATGAGCAGTTGGAACAGTGTGTTGTAGTAATGAATCTGTGATTAATACATTTTTTTCATTCTTCTGTAATCTTGCATGCTTCCAGCATAACTAGGAAATAGATAATTTGTAAATGTTGATAACTGAAATGCTCACACCATCTTTTTTCCCTTTTTCTTTCTCTATGAATGCAGCCTATCCGTTTGAGCTGAAGCAACTTGTCGAGTTTTGGCTGGGCGGGGGAAGTACTGGGGAAAATGCAAGTCAGGGTGGAAATAACACCCCACCTGAGGTCATCAACTTGTTTTAGAACATTATATGTGCAAAGACACATTCAGACATTTGAAGCAAAGATCTCGGATACTGACCCGAACGTCAAGTCAGTTTTATTGTTGCGGAAAAAGTACAGTTGCAATGGCAACCTTAAAACATGTATTGTCATTGTAAAAAAAATAGGTGAAATCCACGAAGTAGCTTACCCTATCGTGGGTTATTTTTACAACGTAACTCCCGCAAATAAGGAAGGACCACTGTATTGTAATACCGTTATATCGTTATAATATCGTTAGCATGCAAGGTCACGTCTAGTGGTAAGAACATAGTTTATGTTGTTCTATGCACTTTATAGTTTATGTCCTGCTCCTGTCTGTCTAATGTACGCAAGGGGCAGTGAGAAACGTAATTTCGATTGATTTGTATGTCTAGTACATGTACAGAAACTGACAATAAAACTGACTTGACTTAAACTGCAATGTTTAGCCAACAGATTCCCGCTAGATATGCACGCGTTAGGCTACTATGGTGCCTTCCCTGAAATGGGCAGGATGGTTTGGCAAAATAAATGTTCATCGCAGATTGGCTAGTGCTGATTGGTTTTCTTGTCGTTCTGAGGAGCCTATCAGAAGTTTTGGCCTTTTAGCGCGGTATTGACTCGTAGTTGTAAAAAAAAGTTTGTAACTTGTAAAATTGTTTTGTAACTTGAACAATGGATGGAGCACTTCTTCGAATTTCTTTCTGCACACACACAAATTAATTTTACAGCTGCAAAACTGTGTTACACATATGTAAAACATAATCACAAAGACAGTTTTTTTTTCACGCACACACAGATCATTTTTACAAGTACAAAATTTACTTACACAAGCCACAGATTGTTTTATACAACTACAAAACTCTGTCACAAATTACAAAATGATACAGGTACAAATATTTTTTTACGGGTACAAAATCTTTTTACAGATACAATTTTTTTTTTACGAGCACAAAATCTTTTTGCTATTGATTTGATTCCATACTGGTTACTCTTGCCTAACGCAATTCACCATTATTTTTTTTTAAATAAACGTATTCCTTATTACAGTGTATGTAACCTTTAAACATCTTTCCGTAAAGTACCATTTCTTTCCATTCTGTTCTTTGTTTTACCTACTGAAGTTGAGTCTTAATATTCGCATATGCAGGGTCGTGAGTTAATGGCATTGCTATGCAATGACCTTTTACACTAATTGCACAGACCGTCATTTTGTAAAAGCCCATTGAGTATGATAGGATTTAAAAATGATGATTGATATTTTCATTCCTTTTACTGTGTACTGTCTTTGCTGGACAACATCTGCCTCTAACAACCACAAAAACTGTCTCTATGTACAAAGTCAAGTCCTTGCATTGATGATTTGCATTTGATAAACCTGCTAGCCTGTACCAATCAACGCTTCTAATTCACATATCCCTTGTTTCCAGGTCTACCTCGATATCCCATATGCCTTTGACCCTGAGGTCAAATTTCCAGTTGTCATTCTTCCAGTTACACCTACCAAAAAAGAGGTTGGTCCATTAGCGCCACCTATTGGCTTTGGGAGCTTTTGGAACCCGGGGCAAGCAGCCAACAGTGACCTCAACGGCGCCCCCTACAGTGCCCCCAACAGCACCCCAAACAGCGCCCAAAACAGCTCTCCTCCTCCTCCACCCTATGATTCTTATGCACTGTATCCTCCCTTACCAAATTATTCTCAACAAACTTGAGTTACAATTTTTATAAGTTTACTCAAAGCAATATGAAGATGATAAAGAAGAAGAAGAAGATTATCTTTACTAAATCAGGGGCTTTAACATGATGCATGATGTGATGCAAATAGGTTTTGATAAAGATACTTTGTATTTATCCTACTTATAATTGAATGGTGGAATAGGTGTTTTTACATGTAAATTAATTTTTTATTGTAAAATTTAATTATAGACAAATGCATTCAGTACATAGTATACCTACATATTCTGTATACTAATTTTCTAAGACACTCAAGACACACATTTTCCTCCAAGAACCTGTTTCCTCCAAAGAATATGCCATAGCAGGATAATCTTTGACCAGCAAACCCGTCCTTACAAAATATCACACTAAACATTTGTGTCATTCCACAGTAGCGTGTTTGTCATTCCCTTTTTAGTTATGCTTTAACCATGTGAGGAACTAGGGTATTACTTTGCAGAGGCTGCCACCTACTGGCACACTTGAACACTGAATTCTGGCAGCTGAAATGTCCGAGAAGTTATTATGTGAGATGTTACAGTAAGTGAGGCTGCTGAATGCTATGTGGGGTTTAATGGGTACAACTAATATCTCCTGTCTGGATGCCCAACAACACTGTCATTTGTTACATTCATGTATTGATAATCGGTAATATAACATTATCAATAAAACTTTATTCATAGGTATAAGGAGTTGTACTGGACTTGTCTGCAATTATGAAAGGTTGCTGTTTGTTATCCTTCACATGCACATGTAGTCATGTGGACTGACAAAGTAATAAACACAACACATACTTTAGTTTCAGTCTTGCTTTAACCTGACTTGTGCTTTAAAATGCCAATAACTTGCATGATTAAGTGATTGAGAGCCCCCCACCCCCCACAAGCCATTTTACCATCAAACTGACAAATTGACTGAATTTGGTAAATTAACATAAAACAGCATAAAATGTTGCCCGGTTTACAAAGGGAACTAAATGCTTACCACCAGGGCAGCTTGCATGCTATGAGCTGGGGCTCTATGTCCATCCTGTATTATGCTTCAGGAATCATCAAAACCAATATTATAAACAAGGAGAACCCCCCCAAATACCTGATTTGCCTGTCAATATGTACATGGCACTCTATTCACAGGTGAATTTGAGGACTTGATTGATGTGGCTCCTTGGGCTTCAAGTACAACTGAAATGTCACACGGGGGAACACCGTGGTTCCTGAGTTACCTTGCTAAACAGTCTGACAAACACATTTTTAAGATAATTTACCAACTTCAACCTTTTTTCTATATTCCCACCAATGTAATTACTTTCTGACAGCATATAACGAATATTACAGTAAATTGGTTGCTATTTTAGATGTTATAACAAGTTTTACGTCACTGTTATTAACAAATTGTTCATGCTGGCTCAGCTGAAGTCAAGACTTGCCAGAGATAACATTGATAACACTTACAGTACCTATAGAATGTTACCTCTGATAACACTTACTGATACAATGTTTCCATTTATAACACTTACCCATAGAATGTTACCATTGATATCACCTATAGAATGTTACCACTGATAACATTTACCTATAGAATGTATTTGGACAGCTTGGAGCTTCAGTGCAGTGGGTGAAATTGGTTTATTTAAAGCTACACAAAGGAATGCTTTGGACTGTGCCAGCCTCGATCAGATGGTTACCATAAAGTCATACGGTAGTCATTTGAGGTTTCCTTTCTATCTGACTAACTGTTGTGGTTAATTTGGATGGCATTAGGCCATATGAGGGGTGGGCGCACACATGTTTTATCCCCTGCATGCAGCCTTCCAGGATATGTGTGGTAGTGTAGTTCTGAGTAAATGGTAGGAAACCACCACAAAATAAAAGGAAAAGCCTTTCAGCACGACTTTGCTGGATGTATTGGCATCAAACACTAATTAGCATCTTCTAGTTGTGCCAAGGCTCTGTAAAATGTTTAGAAGGTTTGGGGTCTTTAAGGTAGCTAGTACTGGTTTATACAAAAAAAACTACATGGATTAAGGGGCTTACAGGAGTGTTTCATTAAAAATCATAGTCTCAATACTAAGTAATAAAAACACTTTACATCAAAGGGCAACAAGCATTAATGTCCCAGAGTCAGTGGGTTACTATGCTTCTCCAAATCAGTGATCAGAAAGGTCCACCCTGCACACTTGCGGTGGAAAAGCCTAATACAATAAATCTCGGATTTCATCGAGATTTGTTAATGGCTTTTACAGCTCTCTCTAGTGCTATGTAGCATCCCATAAAAATCATAAATGACATAGATCATGCTGAAAGGTTTACAATACATAAAATAATCTTAATGGTTTTGGCACGCAAATGCCTTCACATGAATTGAACCATAAGATGAGGAATGAGAACCGTATGCATAGCAAGTTCTGTCAATCAAACACCCATAAGCCCCCCTTAATGTCTGTTTATGGGATTCTGCAAACCTTCTAGAGGCACTTTGTAATTATTACCACTAAATGTAAATACTTCTAAAAGTTAAAACTAAAAGTACATTTTTGGTCCATATTAGACATTCTAGCTGGTAGGTCTCTGTACTGAGATAAAAAAAAAAAAACATTGTTGTGGCATTTATAATATGTGGGTTACGTTATAATATGATTCTCTCTCTATAGTAGGCCTATGGATAGGCAAACAATCTGTTTACCCATAGCATCTGGAAAGCTGCCTGTAGTGATCAGCTGGACATCTCAGCCCCCTTAAATATCAAAGTTTCCAAAAAACACAGTCAGACGATAATGTTAGTTGTTTACTATGACCAGTTGGCAGTAAACACCATGCCTTTCCTTCAGAGAGAGAGCAGGCCGCATGGCTGTGCTCGTCCCCACCGGTGAACACTCGTTCTCCATTGCAGCCCATGCAAATCTGAAGTCACAATAGAACACCCAGTGTCCCTTTCCACTCCCGTGCAGAAGAGGCTGTTTTTGGAAAGGAGGGCTGGAGGAGTGGTTTTAGAGAGAGAGAGAGATCTCTCCCACCCCAACCGCCAGCGAGTACCCATGACAACAGTTTGAGCCTGCTGGCAACTCCCTGTCTTCGCTGGTTGGGGTTGCCATGGAGACTCCCCGTGGGACTCCCCCAGATCAACGGGAGGGGCGTCCAGTTGACTAACCCTCTCCCAGTTGGGGAGCTGCGGGGAAAATGCACTGCAGTAGATCTGAGAGACCAAAAAAACCCCTCGCTATTAGGACCAGAGGCCCTGGACTCTGAATAACCACCAGATAGACCAAGAGAGGAAGAGAGAAAGAGAAAAAAAACAAGCCAACCGAAAACACATGCACCCGTCCATGGCCATCAAAATGAATCCTGCTAGCTTGATTATTCATACGGGTGTGTTTGTAAAAGTGTGGCATGCATGCCGCACTGGCTTTGGGATGAATGCCTTACCACGGAGCCTGAAGGCAATGCTGCTTCCTGTGCCAAGCATTTTTGTTTCTGAGAGCCTCGTTTTTGCAAGAAAGCCTCGAAAAAGAGCACTGGTTTGTGGCGTGTTTTCACTGAGGCCGAAAAAGACATTGCTTAAATGACACAATATGCGACAGAAAAGGGCACAAGACCTCCTTCAGTGGCCCTCACAAAGAGAAAAAAAACAGCTTTTGTAGGCCTACACATTTCAGATCATTGAAGGTATCAAATTTCTGTGTGAAGAACAGCATGTGGCTGCAAGCGAAGGAATAACAGAGGACAACTGTTCACAACTCGATGAGAAAGCTACGTTATGTTCGTCTGTTGACTCAACATATAGGCTATTATGTGGTAATGGGAGCCATATTACAAGTCATAACCTCCACAACCCCTGACTTGACTCCTTTAAAGCCTCTTTTATTGCTAAGATGAAGTAATGATCAGACAAAATGAGAAGGCCAATACAATTACTATTAGTGAAAATTGTAAATAACAGAGCTATTTTAGTGTGTGTTTTATGCTGTTCAATAATTAAGTAAAAAAGTTAAAATAGATAGGTAGACAGACAGACAGACAGACAGACAGATAGATAGATAGATAGATAGATTGATAGATAGATGACAAACACCAGGGAGTGAGTATCCTCTGAAGGCTAGGTGGGAATGTCTTTTGAATGGCTGTGCCCTCAACTGAACAGAGTGCTTCCTGTCAAAGGAAATATTTATGCTGTTCCAGACAAGCGAAGGCCAACATTTGATTTTTGTTGCGTGTGATGAAAGAATAACCACTTGCAATATGCACCATTGGTGTAGAATGAATAGATGGGCTATTATTGGCTTGATACTCTTGAAATGAGTAATGTGGCCCCACTTCACAGAGACACTTTCCACAAGTACACATAATGTAAGGAGGGCTCTCCATAATGCAGTCCTCTATTTGAAAGTATTTCATTGATATGCCATATACTCAGTGTTTAGACTGCTTATCAGCACACAGATGGTCTTGTTGTGGAGCTTGAAGAGCCTTTAAAATGGCACCAATCTGTCTGTCCGTGAGGTAAAGCCCAGAGTAAAGTCTATTGGCCCTATAATTGCAGCAAGCTGTGTCCCCCTTCAAGATGCAACAATTACCTAGCCTTTGATTTCCACTGAGAAACTTTAGCACAGTGTGTGTGGATTCTGTGGTTGTCTGAAGACTAGGTTCACTAATTTCAACAAAACATGAGGGAAATCTTTTTTTTTATGGAGAATTTATTTTGGAAAAAGCATAAGAAGGTCTCACAGAAAAAAAATCCCACTTTAATGGCTTCAAAGTTATCTAGCTTTAGTGTTTTAATAAAACATTTTTTTTCTTTTCTTGTAATATAAAAAGTGACACAAGGCCTTGTTTGCTGTCTTATGAAAGGCAATTTGACAAATTCCACATTAATGCAACTAAGGATAACAGATTTCTTTGCTAATTGAAACGTGCGTTACTACCTTAACAATTATGACTAGTTAACAATTACTACTGAAATCTATGACATGTACAGTACCTGTAATGATAACCTTTGGATAACAAACTTCAGAAGTTTTTTTTTTTCTTGTTTTACGTTTCTCTGATGTCACATTAGAACAAAACAAACAACTGTAAATAAGAGATAAAAAACAAAGAAAAACTAATAAAAAGGCTTATTTATGGAATTCTGAGAAGCAGCCTCCACGGCAGAGGTGCACGTTGCAGATCTTGCAGCCGAACACACTCTCGTGCCGCAGCCCCTTGTTGGTGCAGTTCCGGCAGCGGCGTGAGCGCTCGGACATGCGCTCCAGCCGGTGACCGTACTCCAGAGGCGAGTCTGCGTGGCGCTTGCGGGCGGCGCGTTCCATGCCCCGTGCACCCTGGTAGTCCCCGATGAGCTGCTGAGCCAAGCGCACGCGGAAGTGCCGCTGCGTGAACTGCTTGCCATTGAAGCCGGCCGGCGGCGCCCCGCTGCGTGTCTCCCGCAGGATCACGTAGGCGTTGACGATGCACAGGTTGACGTAGAACCACAAGAAGTAGCGCCACCACTTTTTGCAAGGCCGGCCCACCTGGTAGCACTCGCGCAGCTGGTCACAGAGGTCCACGCCGCGCATGTTCTCCTGGTAAAGCAGCAGAGGCAGCGGCCGCGGCACCCCCAGGCCCATGCTGCAGGGCCCAATGCTGCCGCTGCTGTCCCCATCGCTGTCTCCATCTCGTTGTCTGCTCGGGCTGATGCCCACGATGCCCGGCGCGGAGTTGGTGGAAAGGCAGCTAACCACCTTGGCGTCCCGGGTCACTGTGGCCACCAGGTTGCCGTGCTGGCATTGGTAGAACTCGCCGGGCGCCAGCTTACCCACGTTACGTGGCTTGAGGGCCTCCGGGTAGCCGCGCCGTACCGGGTTGGTGGGCCCGCACGCGTACAGGCCATCCCGCAGGAGCCTCTGCAGCAGGGGCACGGAGGTGAAGAAACTGTCCATGAAGATGTGGTGGTGCTTGGCCTCCAGGCCCCGCACCAAGGAGGTGACGGCCTTGCGGGCCACGCCGAGTGCCGCCTCCTCGCTTGGCTTGCCAACGTAGACGCGCGTGCGGTGGCAGTAACCCGAGCGAGAGTCGCACAGCATCCACACCTTCAGCCCCTTCCTCAAGGGCTTGGAGGGCATGTACTGTGTGGGCGAGAAACGGCCCTTTGAGGCAATCGCACACTCATCGATGGTCAGGCAGCGGTTGGGCGCGTACGAGTCCCACATGGTGTTCTCGACCACGTCCAGCAGGGGGCGGATTTTGTACAGGCCGTCGTAGCCCAGTTCGCCACGCGTTGGTTCCGATTCACGGTCGCACAGGTGGAGATTTTGGTTCAGCTTCTCAAAGCGCCGTGCCGTCATGGTTTTTTTGAAGCCTGCGTTCCCTATGAATATGTCACTGGCCCAATACATGCCGTAATCTGGGAGTTGGTTTATGCCCATGAGAATGTTCAGACCTATATAAGCCCTCATCTCCCTCAGGTCAGTGGGATGCCAGTGGGCATCTGATCTCCCACTCCTCCTTTGCCTATAGAGGGCGTAGTTGTTTGTTTGTTCTACCATGTGTTCAAACAATGAATCTGGGAAGAGCAACCGGAAGTAGTCTAGTGTGTCAGCATCATCCCCCAGCGAGTGCTGAGGGCCACTGACAGCAGTGAATGGCTCAATTGATATTACCTGATCGGGCTCTCCCCAGAAGTCCGGAGAAGTGCAATCTTCGTCTAAAAGATCATCTGAACTGAATAACCCCGAGTGTTCTTCCTCCTCTAAATCAGAAAAATCAATGTCCGAGTCGGTAGACGTTGTTTCAGAGCAGTTATTGGAGGTAGAATAATAGGACTCCTCAGCGTACTCATCTGCGTACTCCTCGTGCTTGATCCCATTTCCAGTGACTAAAATAATATTGCAACCGCCTCCCGCGATGTAGCTGGCTGAGTCCGCAGTCTCGTCTGCTGCCGCTGTGCTTTTGAATTCAGTCTCCCCCTCGTTCTCTTGTAGTTCTTCTTCCTCCGAGTCAGAGTCCGGCTTTCTAAAAGGAATCTCGAACCACTTCACATCTACTGAAAGATTTAACGGACACTCTTCACTGTCGGAGACGGTATTAGTTTCTGTGTCCGCGCTAGTTTCCAAAATAGTAAAAAGCTCTCTCCTTTTTCTTGCCGCCATGTCGGGGTATTGAACTGCCCCTGCATGAGTCTTTTATTTATGTTAGCGGGGTAAATATTTCTCAAAACTAGCCGCAAATTTAAAAATGATTTGAAATGTACTTATGTGCGTCCACGGGAAACTCGTTGGTCTTTAAACCATGCTGTTTTGGGAGCCTTGAATCTCATTGTTTCCGCTCTTGGTTTTTGTACGCTTTGTAGCGCAGTGTGGCCGCAGACGTCAGAAGCTGCTTGCATGTCCTGCTTTGTAAGGGCGTTTTGCGACTGCAGCTGGTGGGGTTGCTAGTTCGCTAGGCTGGCAGATGGCCGCTTGCTGTTGAAATGCCCGCTGGCACTAGCCACTCTTTGTAGCTGGCCACCAATCTCGAAAAAGCCCAAGGAAACGCCAGGTATAAGATTGATGTCCATAAGTGAATAAAACAATCTAAATATAACATACTATACTTTTAATAAGAGATTAACATGGTTTAAACACATGTATTAGTAACAACACCGTTGTTACAGAAGAAGCAGTTACTTCAGCCCTTTGCGCATCGTGACATTGTGCTTGACGCAGATGTTTGACAGGTAAATCGCCTATACCGGCAACAGTTTATGTACACCCCATCTTTTGGCTCTGCAGGAAAACAAACAACTGTAGTAATCCGTTGCTAAAGGAAACAAACTCTCTCACAGAACTACTACTACTACTGCTGCTGCTCTGTAATAAATATAAAAGGCTATCACAATTAAGGGAGCAGGGGGCAGAATGATAGGCTACTCAGAAGAAATTGTAAACTTTGTGTCAAACAAGCACACCAGTCATTTCCCCTCCCCTCTCTGTTTAAAAAGCCTTGGGAGTCATCTATATCTCTCCTCCCCTCTCTCCCTCGTGTTCAGTCTGTGGTTGGCGCTGTGCTTGGTTGAGCATGCAGCTCTGAAAAGATTTAACCCCAAGATTGCAAAGAGGCGACGCGAACCACCATTCCCCTATCCATATCCTCCATGCATCAGGCGTTCTGGTCAAACTGCCATCTTCCTCCAGGAACACAACAATTTAGGTGGGGGTTGACCTCTACACACCCTAATACTTTTCTAAATTATTATTGCAGTATGGTATTTTTGTATGAAAGGCATAGCTGGAAAACACTACATGACTGTATGGCTTAATGAGAACAGGCGCTCCAGAATAGGTTGGAGTGGTGGATAGCCTATAGACTGTGTGGGCTAAGTTGACTGGGCTGTTGCTGGTGTTGAGTCTGGACCACTGCAGTGCAGTGAGGGAAGAATGTGAAGTATTGCAGGAAGCCAAGCCTGAAGAAAACGGCCATGTCTGACGCAGGCATTCATGCTCTCGTCAACACAACCAGGCAAAAGGCAGACCTCATGTTGCCCATAGGTGTAAAGGTACTCACATTGTACATGAGCATAAAGCCTTAAAGGAATACTTAATACTTTGCCTAATTGTAGTTTTAGTTGTTTTGTGTCTATTTTCTTTAATTATTATTTTTTTTGCTGCATTCAAGGCGACACCACTGACTGCGCTAAAAACAGGAGATTTAATTTTAGTACGAGATGCTCTGTGACGCCTTTGGTTCTTTCCAGAAGTGTTGGTGTGTGCCTTCCTTGTAGCCACAGCCACTGTGGGGCACACCTCTTTGGAATGTTCATTTCTTTTTCTGTAGCGACACCAAGCCAGCAGTGAAATTGGCAATGGTTAAGCATGAGGGGAAAGGGAGAGACGGTGACAGAGACAGACAGAGAGAGAGAGAGAGGGAGAAAGAGAGTGTGTTGGTGTGCTTAAAAAGATAACTCCACCAAAAATAGAAAAGGGAGGGAAAAAACCCTCACTCCAGCATTTCCAGGCCCCAGGAGCTCAGAGCTGCAGCAGACCCCATGGAGACTCCAATGGTGGGGTGGAGAGAGCCACTGACCAATAGGGGCCGAGGCTGTATGTGTGTGTGTGTCGGCGTGCGTGCGTGCATGCATGTGTGAACGTGTGTGTGTGTGTGTGTGTGACTGTGAGTATGTGCATGCAGTACAAGAGAGACCAAGTGTGTCTATGGCGTCTAGGGGGAAGGCAGTGGTGGTGGAGAGTTGTGGGGGGAGAATTTGGTTGAGCAGAAGGGGGAGGGGGCGTGAGGATAGAGGGAGAGCTGGAGCTCATGGGTGGGAGAGAGAGAGAGAGAGAGTGAGAAAGAGAGAGCGGGAGGGAGAGGGAGAGTGGGAAGGAGGAGGGAGGGGGACAGGCTCCTCCTTCTCTTCTTTACGTAATGCCAGAGATTGTAGCGTCTTGTTTTCTGATATTGGCAAGTCAAACTGATATGGCATGGCATATGACAGATTTGCCAAACTGTAACACACACTCCCACACATACACACACACAAGAGAGAGAGAGAGAGAGAACGGTCACAAACACAGGGCACAGATCTTTAGCCCTTTATAATCACAAAAGTTAAACATTATGTTAAATGGATCTAAGGCACCATGTCAGTTTTTGGACACATGATTTCACAGGTTAATCGAGTTTGGGGCTGAAGAGTTCATTCAAGGACATCTGAAACTGCAGTGACAAACAGTGAGCAACTGTACTGAAAAGAACCAATTTTATCAGAGAGCATAACATATTTGTCAGATCAGTTTTACAGGCTGCATTCATTAGCATGAATAAACACTCACTATTTCCAATCATTGGCAGGAGTAGAATATTCTTTGGTTATGCTTTTCAAGAGAATTTTCTCAGATAAATCTGACTTAGCAGCGAAATGAATGTGTTGGCGTGCATTTCCCAAAACCATAGTAGCCAGTTTGCTAAGTATCTATCTTTATTAGTAACTACGCTCTGGGAAATGTTCTGGCTCCCTGAAAACTGTGTTGAATTTAATACTCAATCTGTGCCATTGCAGCCTTTCCCTGTATATTCCCAAGTATATCCCTGAATCTATCATTCTTGCATCACATGGCTACAGTCTCTGACCTAGTCTCATTTTGAGTCAATGAATGATGAATAATACCCCTCCCAGTCCAACAGTCCTGTTTCAGTCCTGCGTCTAGGTTGGATGGCAGTGGCCATCTTAGTCTTCTCTTTGAACAGTGTGACCTCTAGGGGGCAGTTGGGAGCTCGTCTATGACTGTCTGAACGCAGGACGTGGGAGCAATTGGGTGACTTAGCTACACCCCCCCCCCCCCCCCCCCCACACACCCCCCCCTCTCCCCCCCTACCCTCCCCAACCTCACCCCAGTTCTGGCTGGTTTCATGGTGCATATGGTTGCCTGTCTGTTGAGACCTGTCGTTTCATTAGTATGATAATGAGCAGAGCCTCCCCCCCTCCCCTCCCCATGTAATCTTGTGCTGTTTGCCCAATGTATGGGCAGCACTGCCAGTTGCTTGTTGGTATTCATTAATCTGAACCCAGCATACATACAGAAAGGTGGAGAGAAGACTGTGGATACACATTGGCATCTAAGGACTTATATAATGTACATGTGTCGTTTTTTAGTTTGTGTGTCCAATGTGTGTCTGTTGAGAGGTCTGTTTTAACTGGTCATGTCGAGAGGGACAGAAAGAGAGGAAAAAAAACATTTAATTATCAGTGTAAAATGATAGCGGAGACAGATTGCTTGATTTACTGGCCAAAGGGGGCAAATGTGTTGCCTGCGGGGAATGAGAAAAAAGCTAGAGGAACAGAACACTGTTGTCAGTTCGCCACGCTTACCAGATGGCTTGTGTTGAGAGGGATTTATGACAGGGAGACCGATAGTGGCATACCCAGGGACCGTGAACCGACAAGCAATTAGTCACCCAAACCAAAACGTGATCTTGGTCAGAACCTAAAGGAACCTAAACTTCAGTAGAACATCTGATTATGGCCTAACTGGACCAACTATTTCTGTGGATTGTGAGGGTCATAGTAAAGTGTTTTATGTATTTTGACTGAATAACAAATGAGAAAGATTCAGTATGCTGTTACCATCATCGAACAGAATTTACTGTTCCTAAACTCCAAATTCTCTAAACTTCAAAAAAGTGTTTTAGAACATGAGCGCCGCTTAATGTAGCTATGTGGCATTTAATCTGCAACAAGACTTTGCCAGCTGAAATGTTAAGCAACATTGCAGTAAAGTTGTATGAATAAACCTGGCATGTCCACTAGGTGGTGCTATAAATTCAGACTTGATAGACTTTGATAGATTCACAGAAAGGACTAAAACGCATTTAGGTAGAAGAGAGTGTTTGTATTTTTAACATAGGCCTATGTAAGATCCACTGTCCATCTTTGTGGACAAAACATCATTATCTAGCTAAGAGTGTGAAAGATCTACAAATTTTTGCTCATGTTTTCACACCATATTTCATGGCTAGGAAATTACTTGAATTCAATTATGATATAACTGGCAAAGTAAAAAAATATTTCAGCAGAATAAACACAAAATCCATAATTGATGTTTAAGCTTCACATGCTAGTGCTCATAATTCATAATTATTTCATTAGCATCCATTTTTAGCATGGACCAGAAAATCACTATGGACTTTTACAGGCTGCCCTACTCACAATGAGAAAAGGAGTAAGTAAAGTTTGCTTTTAGACTGTTTTATAGCCGTGTCTGCTGTAGTGAACTATGTGTCTCATGTCAACCAAGTAATAATGCTGTTGGACAAGAAAATATGATCTACTTGGTCTCGTTTGCCTTGTGAGAGATCTTTGACACTGACAGGTATGGCCTGATGCCTAGTATTGCTAAGACATCTTGCAGTCGAACAAAAAAAAAAATCCATCACACTCAATCGATTTGACGCTTTGTTTTCAATACAAACATGCTAATAAACCGGCCATCACCAGAAGCAGTCGATGTGTTGCTCACATATGAGTGGATTAAGTTGGATTGGCTGGATTCTGGTCGAGGCCGCACTAAACTCTGGCCGAGGCAAAATGATCCCAAGCTGTGTTTGTTTAATCCAAAGTTGGCAAAGAGTTTGCTGGATGTAACAGAGCACGATTTAATTAGAAAAGTAAATAGAAATTAATGAAAACAAAACGACTGAGATTACAGACTATTATAAAATCATTAAGATTGTTAATGTAACTTTCCAGCGGAGATGAGCTAACTGCCATTTTGGATCATCTTTGCTTTTTGGTCTGGTGCAATAACAGTGGAACTCGGGATATCTTCTCATGAATATGAACTGTGTTACCAACAGCTTTAAATAGAATAGTAATAAAAACATGACAATAAGTAAATGAAATAAAATGTGTAAGGCTTGCCCATCAGTTGAGTAGTGTTGCAATTTTTAGCGTTTCAATTTCTTTCATACAAGTTGAATTGAGTGAAAAAGAGATCAAGAAGTGCAATCCTTTTTTTATAGCCTTTTTAAAACAGTCCTAGACAGAAAATATAAATAGCTGTCCCACCAGTGGTTAATTTGGTATCATTTTTATGTTTCTCAGAGTTTCTCTAACTGGATATTTGTCTAGGAATTCATTTCCAAGCCTCGCCTTGCACAAGCAATTTACATGTTGGACAGTAGAGGGCATCATGACCCATCATAAGGATCCAGAGAAAGCACTAGTGTGCTGGAGTCTTTAGATGGGGTCCTTGCCATCTAAATGCCTAAAGCTTGAATGAACTTTTTCTTCTCCCCCCACCACTTCCATTCCCCTATAAAAGGCCTGTTCTCTTTCTGGTGTCAACCAATTCACCAAATAATCAATCAATAAATTAGTCAGACAGTCAGTCAACAAATGAATAAAAAGCCCAGAGCGCCATGCAGCATAAAAAGATTTAATACACTGCACATCTAGGTGTACTGTAGATGTGTGTGTGTGTATGTGTATATATATATATATATATTCCTCATCCATATAGTGGTTGCATGCTTGACCTACACCTCTTCTTTTATTCTTTATCTTTTTTCTTTTATTGAATTATTTGGTAGCCCTTCTGCTGTGTATCTGATGGTAACCTGTGGCAACACTCATTAACACAAGGGCTCATTGATGGTTTAATGACAAATAGCCCATAATCTACCAGTCGGACACGCGCACCTCTTCAGCTGAGTGTCTGTGCTTTCAGGAGCTTTGCCTATTAATGAGAATGTATCTCATTGCATGTGATTGCCCAAGGGGAGAGGGCCAGAGTTGCCTGGGTTTCTATCGCAGCCATGGCAGCAACGTTCTGTTTATGTCTGAGAGACAACCAAGGCCGCAGATAGGAAGTATCCGTGTGAGTCCTCTCCACTCTAGCCTTGGATTATTCATGGCCTTTCTCACCCTTATCTTCTGTTTATCTGGGGTTGTAGGTGACCTATCATTGCTCTTCTGTTTATCAAGGGCTGTAGGTGACCCATCATTGTCGTGGATATGCCAGGTGACCGCCACACAATGGCAGCAGTACTCACAGACGAGGAGGAAAAAGGGGAATGTCTTTCTGGAGCATGTCTGTAGATGTCTGCTATCAGTGGGAGGCTGGAGAGAGTAATCACCTCATTAGTGTTCTTAGGAAATCTAAGGGCATAGGGGAATGTGATTCATGAAAGTTCTAGAGAACGATATATCCTGCATTTATTTACACCACGAGTTGTTTGTCATTTGAGATAACATTGGCGGGCAATGTGAACAGCGCGGTCTTGATCTTTGAACATAAAGTAATGTGAGTCAGCAATGGCCCTGCATTTCGTTTATGTTTTCTGTCACTGTACAGCATTTGTCTGTCAAATAAAAAGAATAATATACATTTAACTGCCTTAGTCGTTCTCAAGTAAACAGATTCAATTATCCACATGGTGTTCAGCTCTTAACATAAGCACATGTCAACAATGAATTACTCATGCTTAGCGTTGTGTCACTCGGGAAAAAAGTCACCTCCCCATCTCCCTATGTTTTGATTGCCTCCATTTCCTTACCCATTTGTTTATTTATTTGTCTTTCTTGATGTACTGTATTGTTTTTTTTAATTGCGCTGTGTTCATTGGTTAGGGTGCAGCAAGATTTAATTGAAGACGCTTTAAAATGGCCCAAAGATGTTCTCTTTGCAAAACATGTATCATGGGCTTAGCCTTAGTAATGATATTAAAATGCATTTTTTAATAAACTACAAATATGTTATTTAATTTTTTTTTTTTAATTTACAGATGGTTGATAAATAAATGTTTTACATTTATGGACAATTCTTTTCCTACTACCAAGTGTCTGTAGTAGTATATATTGCTAAGTTGTTTTTGTGTAAGCTGAATTGTCTAATTTTCTCAACTGTGCCATGCCTAAGGAAAAATGGCCCTTTACGTCTGTGGCTCAAGTGTAGGGATGGCTGTATACCAAATTTAACACTCACTATGTTTACACGCTATGAGAAAATCAGATTAGTTTGGCTTAATAAGACAAAATTCATTTACTGTATACACCTTAGTCCAACTGAAATTGAACTGAACTGGACTACTCTCCTAGTTTACTATGCAGGAGACATTCTCTCAGGAGACAGACAGGCAGTCACTAAGATCAGACTGTCAAACCCCCGCCAGAAATAAAGAGGCCACTGAGGCCAGCTGTTAGCAACAACTGCATGCAGCATGCTCAACGTGTCTGTTGTGCTAGCTAGACTATCAAAAGTCAAATAGGTGTAAAATGTACCTAAAGTGTTGCTTGACTTTCCTCATATGGCCATTTGGAGTTTAGCATCAAATGCCCATATCAAATGCTTTTGATCAGAGTCAAAAACACTCTGGTCAATAGTACAGTTTTCTGTCCAAGCACATATCGGCCTACTCAGATATATATTGCTCGGTTATTGCGAGTAGCTAGATTTAAATGGGCATGTGCACATACTGACTGACTGGCTGACAGACAGACAGACACAGACTGGGTCTCTTGATTAATTAAATCAGTAGATAAGAACTCACAAAAGCAATTGTCTTTTCAGCAATCTGAATAAAACATTCCAGAAGAAATAATAAACATCAATCAATCTGGAGTAGTGTAGATGCAGACCTAATTATGAAAATTTTGTGACTTCTATGTTTTTAAATCTGTGTTTTGTCAAAGTTTAACCTTTCCTCATAATGGGCATAGTTTTTTTTTATATAAACATTCAGAAACTGTGTTGGCTGCTACTGCCTTTAATATTGACGCATGAGACTAAGCCTAGCCTCTTAAATAAACCTCCATGTGCATTTTGGGTGGTCTGGTCATTCATTCACTCCTGGCTAGGTTACCATTGTCTATGTTTCGCTTTGCAGCTGTCCGTTTTATCTATCATTTTTTAACTTTTAATGCTATTCTCAGCCACAAACTTAAAGAATACCTAAAATTTCAAACATAATGTTTCCCAATAATTTGCTGCCAAATTATGTAGATTTACACAAGCCTCACAGATTGAGACACAAGCCTCACAGTATTGAGACAGATAATAATTTATATTAATCTTGTTAGAGGAGAGAAGAGGAAAGTTCTTCACGTCTCCCCTCTTCCCTTTCTTTCTTTTGGTCTTCCTTTGCCTCCTCTCAACACTTTCTCCAAACGCCAGTGGAGTGCTGGAAGGATTTGGCCACATATGGCCCTGGTTATCATGTGTCCCAAGCTTGAGGCAGAAACAACGTCACATGGGTAGAACGAATAAAACATCCAATCAGAGCAGCTCTGCGGATCCGAAGGATCGACCCAACATCCTGCAGGGTCTGCAGCTGCATAGTGTGTGGTCCCCAGTGGAGGGACAATGTAAATACGGTCTGCAATCAGGGCATGGAATGAAAAGAAACGATCACTCACTATGGTTGCTTCGGGCTGATCCCTTAGGAGTGTATTATGGGTCCATAGCATGCATTCACACAGCCTTGTGCCTTGAGCCTCAGGGTTAAAATGAGCCATTTGGATGATAGCAGAGAGAGCTGTTTTGAATTTATGATATCTGGATGACTAGATAACATACTAAGCTATCACTTCATGACTACATAGTGATCTATTTGCTTTGTGTCCTGAGAACAAATAGTGTATAGCTGCCAATTTCATAACGGCAACCACAAGTTATGGAGCAATATGTTGCTATATTTGAAAGATTTCAATACTCTCCCTTTCACTTGTTCTCTCCAGGTCTTGTCTGAAATATTTCTTTCCCACGGGAGACGTGGAGGAGAGTAAACTGGACTGTCATGACGGAGGCACTCTGTTTGTGGGAGCTCTCTCAAACTGTTGAGCTCCTGGGGTTGTCATTCCCAGCTTGCTGATGCTGAATAGCTGAATGCATTCAGTACGTGAGTGATAAATTGCATGACGCTCACAGGCGTGCCTTTTACCAAAGTGCTGCCAGATTAAAATCCCTGTTTCCTTGTGCTTGGGCAATCACGCTTCCCCGGAGCATCTGAGTCATATCAGACAGAGGGCCAAGAGGAAACAGGGGTGCTATTGTCCTCCTTACCATCCAAAGACAAGCAGATGAGGGAGACCGCAGCTATTGCACACCGGGGGTTGAATTACAATGCACGTTTAGGGGAATTTACATCTTAGTTCACATCATAGTTGTGTCATGACCATTAAAAAAAGTGGTTAAACCTAAACTTCAAATGTTCATAGACATACATTGACAGACGGTGTTATAATAAATTAATGCATTATTATGTACTCAACAAACCACAGCTGTGATTGCATATACGTCTGCTGACGGATGTACTATAAAGAGGTGAACGTCCAATGGCCACACAGCATCCTGCATGGATTTCCTGTGAGGTTTGTTGAAGCAAACAATAACATGGAGTCGTGATGTCAGTGTGTGCAATCTGACGTCTAGCAGCTGGGATGATTAATGGAAACATTTCTGCTTGGGCTGATGGGAACAACTGTTTACCATTTCCGTCCCAATGTCACTCAGGAGAAATGAATAGCTGTGTTTGTGGTGACCGCTACTCTTGGAAATTAAAATCATTAAAATCCGAGTTCCTTGGATAGATGACAATCATTGTTATGGTGGAGACAAAACCTCATGTCAGTCGAATTGACAGAATTCATTTAGTCTCTACGGAGAGAGAGAGAGAGCAGTGAAAGAGAGAGAGAGAGAAGTGTGAGAGAGACTGCAATGTGCCAAAAGATGCTATGTAATTAAGATGAGTAATAGAGATTCTTTTAAGCCATGGATTAAACCATATACCAATAACAACAACATTAACATTTGGAATTCTTAATGGATTAATTGTGGGCATTAGGGGAGTGCAGTGCTCTCATCTGTGTTTGCTATGGTTCATATTGGATGACCCCTGACCCTTGCCTTGCCCTGCCCTTTGACCTTTATTTCCCTAAAGGCCCCATGTTTGTCTTTACGGTGATTCACATGCGCGCACGTTTGACACATCCTGCACGTTCCACATGCATCAAGCATAGAGCACGCCCACACATGCTCGCCACGTTCAGCACACTTTACACACACACACACACACACACACACACACACACACACACACAGGGGCGTCATAGTGGGGAGAAAAAGGGGAAGGAGTTACTAGGGCCCCAAGTCGGGAGAGGGCCCTATAGGGTTATTTTTCTTTAGATATGAATATAATTTGTAGCACAGCTTGTGCATAGGGCTCAGAGTTTTTGTGCTACACCCCTGCACACACGTGCATAGCAGAATAATTTGGGATGAATATATTAAGGGTATGCATTTAGTCGGGGGTTTACCTTAATACTAATTTTCCATCCTGCTCATGCATTTTATTCCAGCATTTGAAACCACAATGATCCACAATCATTTAATCCATTCACAATCCAACATTTAATATATCAAATAATGACTGATGAGACACAAAGGACAATTATACACATTGTATCAACACAGCCTGCTTCAAACGTATAATCAAAGGCTCTATCCACTCATTTATCAATATCTGCACAACAAAACGGGCCCATTGTTTATGAATTGTATGAGAGCGCACTTGGACTGCAGTCGTCCACCATCTGCAGAAGGGTGTAGTCAGAGGGGGATGGGACTTATGGAAGTGAGGAAAGGAGAGGGGCCCTGTAGGGACATGGTGAATTATGGCCCAACAATCACACTGTCCAAATACACAGACAACTTCACTAGTCTAAATGCTTGTTCAGGCCAAAAAGGTTGCAGTATCAACTGAAAAAGAGGAAACAAGGCTTCTTGAAGAGAAAGATACAGAGAAAGTGAAAGAGAGAGAGAGAGAGAGAGAGAGAGAAATACTGCATTGGCGAGAGAGATGTCTGTGGAGTGTATCCCAAGTGATCTTGTGAACTTTGAGCAACAACTCAAGCAGCTGTTATTTACAGGGGTTCCTACGGAACAACTGACAAAGGTCAAGGAGCAAGACTGCAATCCCTTGGTCCATCAGCAGTCCAGCCACACTCTTGCAGGCCATGCCTGGCCACAGGCCTGCATGGATGTGTGTCATCACCTTAAACAATAACACACGCTCATGTTGCACAACGGGTACTTAATCTTTCTGTCTCTCAAACTCATTTCCTTTACCTTGTCACTCTAATTCTGTATTCATTCTGTAAAAACATAATGCATTGCATTTTAAAACAATTTATTAATGTGAATTAATGAGTGAATCTGATTTACAGTGGCCCAGATTTCAATGTGGATCAAAGATTTTGAGTCCTCAGTGCACACGAAAATACATTCGTACTCTATTCATCAGAGAAGAGGGTACTCATTTTACTACCTGGAATGGGTTGTTCACAGGAAGTGTGTTTATTGTGATATTGCGGGGAGCATCTGGAAAGCTCCCGAGTGGAGGTGTGACACTCTTGTGACAGGTGCTCCTGTCCCACAAAGTCCTCATTAGCACGTCGGCCTGCTGTTTCAGTGGCGCAATTACTGTTGTCGTGCTGACGCGCAGCCGAGCACGCCAGTGCCCCCATTCAGCAGAGGATCGCGTTCGGTTATATCACGAGTCACAAGAATGTTTGGTCTTTCTCAGACATGTGTGGATGTTATCACAACACAGTCTTCTCCAATTATCCCACCTATTCAGTGAAGCCTTGTCCTCCCCCAACCCACCCCATCCCAGAAGCACAGCTCTCTGGCAGCTTCAAAGCCTCTGCTTTTAAACGCCCGCTTCATTGTCGGTCCTCTCTGAACGCCTTTGCGGGTCTTCAGAGGGCCACCCCGATCACTCCTGTCATCACATGCAGGGGCACAGCTAAATATTTATGAAACCTGATGCCTCTGCCAACTCAAAAGTCTCATTATAGGTCCACAGTTTAACTTCCTACACTGTGTTGTGTGAAGTGGGAGCGTTTGGAAGCTGGCATATTATAGACAGAGGCTCTTTCCTCCGCTTGGAGCTCTAAGCAGCACAACCTAGCATAGCACCTGGATGTATGGCTGTTCCATAGTCTGCTGAGTGTAATGGGATGATTGTGTGTTTGCTGGTAATTAAGGCAGATTAGAGAGAGACCAGAGGGAGCAGTAAAAATTGATGGGGTGTTTCCCAACCGTCTGCGGCCCACAGGGATCACGGCGACATCTGTACATGATTGTACATTATGCAAGGATGAGCATATTCAGGGATGAGCATGTTGAACATGGGTCAAGGCCTTCAGAATATTTTAATTAAAGATGCAAAATGATTTTAATTTATTAAATCAAACCCATAATGAATAGATGCATAATTTTAAAGTTCAGAGTTCAGAGAAGCAAATGTTGCTATGCATTGCCCTCAGTGCGTTGAAAACTCAGTCTGAGTCAAAATGTGTAGGCATGAAATCCACTACAATGAAACGTTTTTTTTTTTTTTTAAATAAATTTTGTTTGTTAATTTTGTTTACAAAGATCAGTGTGCCTTGGATTTAGTAGGCTGCCTGTCACAGTTACTGGCTAACTGGCTAGGCCTGACCAACACAGTTGGCAGACAAAGATAACTTAAATACTAACTGTTAAAAAAGAAGGTAAAACTTCTTTTAAAGCCTCTATCGTATATCATTATAAATATGTGATGAGGTTCATGGTGATATGTAAATGTGTCTTTTGGGAGTTCATATTGTGTTATAATACTGTATAAGTCAAAAATCAAGACCCCAAAACATGTTTCGACATAACTCCCAGACGGCACTGCCCTTTGCTACATATCGAACTGGCAATTCATTTCATATTTACTTATATATTTAAAGACGAATTTCAATCAATTTGCTAATTCAAAACAGATCTCAGTGGCAGAGTTGGGGATTTCCCGATTGAAAAGGCAGGCTGAGGCTGTGGCTTTGTGCTTTCTCTGGCATGCAAAGGCACAAGCCTTGCCCCAGATTCACAGTCTAAGCTACACTGGAAGGCTTTGCTCTGCTGAGGGCTCTAAATGTGTGTCATGGTTGCTGTTATTGCCCACAGTTTCCAAGGAGCTGACAATGCTGATAGGAGTGATGGGGGTGGAAGGGGAATCACTTAGTTCTAGGTTTAGACTTCTGTATCACAATACACTGTTATCTTTCCAGATTATATTAATTAACCGATTATAATACATGAATGGCTGCCGTTCTGATACATTGAGTACGACAATAATTTGCTTTGTTGGGGGAGCCAGTGTAGTTCTTTGGTAAGGAAGCCACATCACTAAAATAGGTCACATTACAAGACCTCAAGGCTTGATTAGTTTCTTGTTCACGTTTGATATATATCTGCAGGGAATGGAGAGTCCATTTCATACAATCCCGTGGGTCTTTGAGGAGAAATCTGACAACACAGATTTCCTGTCAAAAACTGGACTATGGACTAATTTGCATCAATTTTCTCGTTTATTTTGACCCAATTAAGCTAATTAGCATCTTCCCAACAAAACCACCTACAACTGTTTTATTCACTGATATACAGTATGTTTAAGACAAAAGTGTTCATGTTAAGGGTCTGGACGTGGAAACTAAGAGCAAATTTTGTCAGCTATTACTGTGCAGCTCTTAGGTCTTGTCCGCCTATAAGAAGAGCCCTCTCTTTAGGGAAAGGGGTTCAGACACATCTTGACCTTCGTGGGCCTCTTTGAACTCACCCCCACTTGGCCTGATAGCTTTGAAGTTGCCCATGCAGTATTTTTCCTCTCTTTCTCTCTCTCTCTCTCTCTCTCTCTCTCTCTCTCTCTCTCTCTCTTTCTCTCTTTTACCCTCTCTTACACCTGTAGCACCACCAGTAGGCCATTGACTCTGGCCTGCCACGGCCTCTGTGTGGCCGCGTGGGAACGGCTCATTAGGGGCCTTAGGTGGGTGGCAGCGGCAGTGGCTTGAGTGCCCTCGGGCGTAGACGGGCCTCTTCAAAGGGAGGTTCGCCGCATGACTCCAGTGGGGATCAGTGGCAGAGAGGCTCCCGAGATGACTCGTGTCTCTGTTTCTCCGTGTTTTATGTTGTGGCTCCATCTGTTTGGAAGGACCAGGGCTTAGTTTTATGCAGCAACTACATCTGTTGCCTTTCCCAACTCTCTCTCTTTGATTCTGAATGTAGAACGTAGCTAGACACGAAGCTCACACACACATACACATACACATACACACAGACACACATACACGTGACAGCATAGGTACTACACAGCTAACAAATGCTTATGAGATATGTCAGGCTCATGTATTATTGTACAACAAATTACACACTTAATAATGCACAAATTCAAATCTCAAATAATTCAATTTTTTTGAACCCCGCACCCCCTTTTTTTTTTAAGTGATATAGTTACAGTACGGTTACTATGGTAACCAAAATAATTATAAATATTAAAATAAATGAAAATATCAAGTCATGACTCTGTGACTCTATCATACAAATGTCCACGTGCTGAAACTCTCCTGAGTGAAATCTACAACCTCACCAGCCTTTAACTTTCTCTCCTATTCCCTCTGGGACTCTTTACGCAATAAAATGAAAGGGCCCTCAAGCAGACTCTCCTAAAGATACTCTAAAGAGACTTCTAAAGAGAGGCTCTCCTTTGACTCCTGTTGTGAACCCCACGGGCAGGATGGGACAGTTTGCTGAACTGGTCTGCAGTCGTGCCACCAAATAACCTCTCCCAAAAAAAGACAAGGGTAAGGGTAAGAGGACACACACACATACTTTGTAGGATAAAAAAAATGCAGATACGTAATTCAGAAGTATACCCACGCCAATACAAATACACAGCACAGGGAGCTTTTCACATGGTTGTGGAGCTGTTAGCTCTGTTGGTTTAGGCATTAGAGCACGTCCCGGTGTGTCAGGCGTGAAACCTGACTTGATATCATAAACACACATAGTTGTAGGATTATTGCATGTGTTCCAGGACTTTTGACACACGGTATATTTGGAAGGGGCCATGATAAATTATTGCTAATCTTTTTAAGCCCTTTGGCCTATAGTGGACAGGTCCGTAAAGAGAGGACAGGATCAAGATAAAGTGAGCGTTCAGGAAATGACCTCAGGCCAGATTTGAACCGTGCAAGAAAACCAATGCACTGTGTTACAGCTTCTTCAGGCTCGTATTCTAGGTCTTGTTTGGTGTAGTGAAAGGATTACACCAATCACTAAATTATATGACACGCCCATTGAGAATTTGGTATATCACAATATTATCACACTATTGAGAAAGTTTTTAAACATTGTCTACCAATAGGCAGCATGCAATGGTCAGATTCAGTATCTTGATCTAACTAAACAAAATGATCTAAACATTTTACTTATTCAATTCACTTGTTAGAGATTATTTTTTTCCAGGTGAATGCAACAGTGAAATAAATAAATGTTTATGAAGAAGTTGCTTGGTATGAAACAAGTGGCTAACAAGTGCAACTACCACATGGATTAATCTCATTGCTCCCATAAGATAGCGCGTGTTTGTATTTCCACAACTACTCCCTGTGGTCATTTGTATCTACATCAGCCCAGATAACGAGTGCATTAGCTTCCTAGACCTGGTGGCTTATCTTTCTAGAATGTGCTAGAGTGGATGTGTTCAAATATGGGCATGGGCTTCTGGTGATAACCCCTGCAATCGTGTCTGGATTCTGATACACAAGATGCCCTCTCACTGTCACCACATTTCATATCTACTCCGCTGAGGCTCTGGTGAACGTAGACAAAGAAAAGTCTCTAAAAATAACAAATGTGATGGGAACTCAACAAGTCTGTGATGATGAAAAGATGTCTGGATTCTGTGAATCTGTTAGACATCGTAACCTTTGCTCATCTGTTAATCTACACCACAGTTGTAGTTTTTTAGTCCCTGTCTAAAATCAAAGGGGTGAAATTGGCCGTAGTTCTTCAAACTACCTCCTTGACAAGCTACCACTATGGTATGTCTGGATTTATAGGTATGCTATGATGCGACTGGTCCAACCAAACTCCGGAAAACAGTTTCTGGGTCCTTATGGTTTATTTGCTACTGCTACGGTCTAGGTTTAGGGTCTAGACTTTCAAGGCTAGCTGGAGAGAGATTGTGATGTATCACTTGAAAGAGTAAAAGTGAACTTCCCACTAGCATACACTAGTGTCAGTCTTCCCTTTCTCCTTCTTTTAAAGCCACGCCACAAGTGGTCATTAAGACAACAATCTCTCAGACAACAGCAGGACAAAGGATCATCAGTTGACAAATCTTTGCTTCTTTAAATTCCCTGCCTGGGCCCAGCTGTCCGTTGCGGTCAATGACAAGGTAAATGGGGTGAGCTCAGGGAAGACCCGTGGCTTTCTCTCAGATCCTCCAGTCAAGGGTCACTCTTGCCTCGGACAGTAGGGAAGAGGCACAGGGGAGGTGGGGTCATTTGAATATCTGGAAGGAAAAGCCACCATGTTTGTGTATGTAGCCTACGTGTCAGAATTCATTATAGTCCTGGATACTAAAAGCAAGATCCTGCACAAACTCCACTTTAGCCTGGATCTCTCTGGCCACAACAAACCGACCGACACTTTGAACTAAATATTCTTTTCTGTCAATTATATGATTGCAATTTGGTAACATCTGGGGCAAAGTCACTTGCCAAATTGTTAGACTTATTTATACTCATTTATTTCTTTATCAATACAATATCACAATGCCGTCTACAGTAGTAATGAAAGGTGCCCTATTTGTTCCTGGAACACTGGGAAGAGCATCAGAATTTCCCCACTGCCCAACACTCTGTCGGTACTGTATGTACACACATAATTCTTGTGGACCAATCTCCCAACCAACTCTTAAGACAAATGACTAAACCTCTCCACCCAAAAAGTAATTCCCCAACTTAATTGGATTTCAGAAATGTTTTTCCAATCTCTTTAGCGTCCCTAGAGTTTAGCCATTTTTGATATTTAATGTTTAATATTAAAAAAGGAGCAAGCACAGTGGGAGAGTTAATTGTTGTGATCACTTGGAATTTGAGTGCAAACATTTGAAGCTCACTGATAAATGTGCACAAAGTTATTTTTAAAGTACATGGTTATGTGCGATGAAATCTTATAAACAATTTACTTAAACAATTTCAGATAAGCAATAAGCCACTCGAGTCCGTGCGTATACGCTGGCTTTAGAATAGCTGAGGGGTTTAACGGCACTCCGCCTCAGCTGTTCTAAAGCCAGCGTTTATGCATGGCCTCTCGTGGGTTATTGCTTAATTAATACGTGGAAAAATGATAAGAGAGTGCAGAACACATTCATTGCAGCTGTCATAAATTACTCACAATGCATTCATGACTGTTTTAAGATATGACTCAACTTTCAGACCCAAAGATCTTAAAGCAGCATTGCCGTTAGCCTAATACTGGTCACACTATTTAAATGACCATACCCTTTTCCAGTTTGTAAATATTTAATTAATATTTAGTTTTCAATTCAATTCAATTCAATTCAATTTTATTTATATAGCGCATTTTTACAAAAGGCATGTCACAAAGCGCTTAACACAAGAGGCCCAATGAGCAACAGGGGCAAGGAAAAACTCCCTCGCAGCGTTTTTTGTTTTTACTTGTTATGGTAGAGGAAGAAACCTTGGGCAGTTCCGTCGGCTCAAGGGGCTAACCCAACTGCCTAGGGCAGGTTTTCAGTCTCTCAGATGGCAGATAGTCCACTATTATTCCATTAGATACACATTACAAGAAAATGTTGGTAAATAAAGTAATATAGGAGTCCCATTAGAATCCCAGGATATAGTCCCATGTCATTAGGCGCAGTCAAGCCAGGGGCCAGCTAGAGGCTGTATCGATCATGTCAGGGTCATCTGTGAAGCTGAAGGCAGACCGCCCAGGAGAGAGATGCAGGATCAGGCAGTGGAGGGCAGGGGTGACCCTCAGCAGGGAGGCAGTGGCATGGACAGTGGAGTGGGTTGAGGACCATTCAGGAGTGCTGCCGGATCACGTTGGAAGAAGGTCCCAGGAGAACCCAGGAGGTGCAGGCGCAGGCAGTGGAAGGCAGTGGTGACTCATGGCAGGGTGGTAATGGCATGGAAAATCAGAGAGGAGATGAGTTAGAACAGTCTCCATCAGATTTCAGAGAATGTGAGTTATATTGCATGTGAAACCATATACAGATGTTGGCTAAGTGAAGAGAGAGAAGTAAGTGGAGAGGAAAAGAGAGGAGGAGAAAGACAAAAGTGAAAATTGTACGGTTTAACAGATGGGTGGATTGTGGCGGCATTAAACTATAGCAGCATAACTAAGGTATGATGTATAACAATGTAAAATGTTTTCAATGTAAAATGAAGTGAAATATATAAACTGCCTCAAATGTCACATTACTCTCCAAGTTTTGAATTACTGGTATTCATAATCAGTCATACCTTAACACTACCAGGTAAACTAGTGATGACCAGGATTAGTTGTGGACCCTGGAAGAATTATACATGTTTTCTTTAATAATGGTTTCTTTAATTGACAAAATAAGGAAATAATAAAGTAATAAAAATGCAATTTGTTTTGTGCAAGTAAAACAAATAAAGGAATCTGACCAAGAAAGCATGTTTTGTTCAATGTGCAAACTTTAACTTGAATTATACTGAACAGTCCTGCCCTCTGTTGGCGGGAGTGTGTCAGTCACACAAATATTTTCTGCTCCCTGGGAAAAAAAGGGCTGAGTGTTTCATTCCCATGCTGAATATTACAACAAGCATATGATGGCGTAACTTCACTAACTAATTCAGCCTGACATACAGTAATATCTCACTGTCTTTATGGTAAAGCACAAGGTCAGGTATAGCTGAGTAGAACTGTGCTTAGTAGAACTAGGAACTGAGTGTAACTGATCACTCACTCCTACACCATCTGGAGATGTTGAGAACTTTAGTGGTCTGTATGCTGCTCTGTAATATTAGGCAGCTATTGAACACTTTGGATTAGCGAATGATGAATCCCATAAACAGTGACAGGTTTAAGTAAATATACAATGAGAATAGCCTGCCATAAATCACATGAAACCAGGACTTTCCAGAGGGCCTCAGGTTTTGCATGTAAGCATCACATTTATTTGTCTGCAGTTGTGCTCTAGTGATCTGCCTTCCTTTGAAGCTAACCGCTCAAGTCATCACAACTAAAAATACATTCAATTAAGTAGGAATGATGAAAATGTTCCCTCTCAAGATGGAGGTTTATTGATATGAAATATTGATAAAGTCATACAGTATGGTTAAAAGAAATGCTACATCTCTATCATAGATAACCTGTCAGGATTGTGGAGATGGGGTTGAGTGGGCTGTCTCCCACCCTCTCTATTTAACTCTCTGCGTCTTTTTTGTCACAGACACACAGATAGATAGATAGATAGATAGATAGATAGATAGATAGATATAGTGAGAAAAAGAGAGAGTGAGTGAGAGAGTGAGAGAGAGTATGAGAGTATGCAGTCTGGGGTCAGGTGGAGAATGTGTTTTAACATGCCCTAAAGGAAATAATGGGCCACACTTTCCCACAGCCTCTCTTACTGTCTACACACATACATCTGTGTGTGTGTGTGTGTGTGTGTGTGTGTGTGTGTGAGTAAGTGACTCACTTGCTTTTCATCATCTTATTCATCTCTTCACTGTAGTAGGCCCTGAGACTAGACTAGAGTTGGCTAACGTAATGACTCAGTATCGACAGATACTTAATAATCTGTCGCCCCTGTCATATCACATCATCGTGTATCTTCAGCGCCCTTCAGAGATCAGTGCTGCACAAGTTCACTCTTCACGTGAACTAGTTCAGACAGAATAAAATGACTCAATTCAATCTCCTATTTAACATTTTTAATTGAGAATTTAGATCACATTCAGTTCAGAAACCAGCCTCTGCCCCCCCCCCCCCCAATAAATAATAATACAAAAAATAAGTAAAATTCATTACATACTGCTAGTTTGCACTCAAAGGACATTTTGATTGCTGTTAACTGACCTGCTGTCAATAATGTTGGCAGGTTCTGCAGCAGCAGCAGTAATGTACTGTCTCATATTTCAAGTGAAAGAAAGAGATCTTTGCCTGAATAATTTGGGATTTGAATACTGTCTTAGGTTGGGACATTACATTGTAATATTAACTTAATACTGTTCTTAAGTAATTGCTCAACCCTGTGTCCAACCTATGTTCCAGAAGGCACAGCCACAGATCTATAAGTCACTACGTGTTTCACGTTAAGTGGATTAAGCTATTTTATGTGTTTTTTGCACAACTCTGATAGACATTCAGTAATATCACATGAGAATAGGCTGACGTAACCATCTGCAGGTTCTAGATTATTATTATATTCCACTTTATTGTTACTGACTATGCATCGCTACAACATGCAGCAATGCCAATTAAAATACCTTGGCTCAGTTATTTTACCTACACTTTCAATTTAGAACTTCTGATTCACATAATACGTGAACTTCCCTCATTATCTTTTAGCCTATGTCATTCATTACTGTTCATTTTCAAGTGTAATAACCTTGAATTGATCAACATGAAAACGTCTAATCACTCTAGATGAGTTAGATTATTATTGACAAGAACGAAAACATGGGTTACGTGCTCTGTTGTCCTCAAAGTTCGGGAATCATCTGCAGCAGGTAAGGATTGACTTAGAGGGCTAGAGTTGAACGCAACAACAACAAAAAAATCGCTCTGTGCCGCTAATTTGTAAAAAAAAAAAAAAAAAAGAAAAAAAAAGATAAAACCTTGAACTGACATCATGAAAGAAAGAGGTGAGGGCCTAAGCATGCACAAAGTGTTTTTTTTTCTCTCTCTCGTTGTATTTTATATGAGCAGTATTCCTGTTTAAATAACGTGTCCAGCATTGCATTCTTTTTGAGAGCTTTGAAGAGCCAGTATAGCTCCCCATTCTTCAGTGGCAGCAAACTATTGATTCCATTTGGACCAAACTCCTGTCATTAGCGAGAGGTCATCCTCTGCATGCTGCAGATGTTTCTGCTACTAATGAATAGGCCGGCTGGTTTTATGAGGTTAAAGTTGAACCCTCCTCACAGTGCATTGGGTCAGGCCTAATCTGTGGAAGGTGGTTCGTTGTGTCATCTCGCGCCGCCCTCTCAAAGTTAGCCCGACCCGCTGCCACCATGAACATTTGGCAGAGGGGTGAATTTCAGTATGAACAGGTACAAGTTATGGCCTTGCGCTGACAGACTCATCTCCTGCCTTCTTCTCCTCTCTTTTTCTTTCTATCTTTCTTTGTTTCTGCTTCACGTGAGAAAGACAGCTGGCCATTGGTGCAGAGTGGTCTCACTGTCACAGCTAACATAATCACAGCCTTGTTCCTGAGGAGACCAGATGCTTTGTGCTTGTGTGTGAAAAAAAAAATGTACGGCAGTATGTGTGCTCAAGATATATGGCTTCCGATGCTTGGCTCAAAAGGATTTAGATGCAAAATCCTTTTCCATTTTGCAATGAAATTTACAGAAATATATTATTACATTTCTGTAATATAAATAATAATTTTTCAACTTATTCATCATATAATTTATGTTTACTTTATTATCAGTCTAACTCCAGCTAGATTGTTTTGACTCTTGGAATGTTTTGCATTCTGCAGAAGTCTATAGTTCCCATGAAGGATTGCTCTCTGCATTGAACACAATCTGTGAATTATTGACACACACTCAACCCACAGTGAAAACCCAGTGTGTGACCGTCCAGACTAACCCGGAGCAGAGAGCCAGGCGAGCAGTGAGGGGCAAGGTGCCTTGCTCAAGGGCACTTCAGCTGTGGATATGGACGGCATAGCATCCACATGTACCCCTCTGGTTGGGGATGGCCAAGGCTGCCTAGTGAAATGATTGGTCCGACCAGTCCAACCAATCACAGTGATTGGAAAATGATCGCAATGATTGATTTTGTATTTCATTTTTAATAACACTTTAGATTTTGATAGTAGTAGCAAATAGTGATGGTTAGCATGCTAGTATCAGAGAGATGCAGTTCGTGCCAGTGTAGGGGCAAAATCTGTTTCTCCTGAACTGGCTCTGGCCTGCACCTCCCTGATGGGTGGTTTGTGAGAACCATGAGTAAGCAGATTTCCTTGTAAATTTCAGCTCACTTTAAAATGTTGATGAGTCACGGCTGAGCTCCAAGCTGGGAGGTCATTCAGGTAGTCTGTGGTTCTGTGTGCTGGGAACCAGATACACAAAATATTTTCCTCATGGCTGCTTCTTTTGATCTTGCTGCCCACTGTCCCGAATTTCCTCTTGGCATCTAGACTCC
This sequence comes from Limnothrissa miodon, assembly GCA_017657215.1. Taxonomy (NCBI): domain Eukaryota; kingdom Metazoa; phylum Chordata; class Actinopteri; order Clupeiformes; family Clupeidae; genus Limnothrissa; species Limnothrissa miodon. The sequence goes on from JAGFZM010000227.1 coordinate 114,351, forward strand.
TCAGACAAATGGATCACAGTTAGTGGTCACCCCCCATGAAACCAATGTGTGTGGCAGGGCAAAAGGAAACTGGATGATTCATGTCCCTGGGTATACATTTTCTGATTGCAGATTATTTGAGATTTAGTCCACAAGAAGACACAACGATCTCTCAGAGGTTTTCTCAATAGTTTCATCAAGGGCATGCCAGTTCTTGCTTCAGGGTGATTTTATGCATTTCTGACCTGTTTTGCTACGCTAATCAGCAATTTTGTATGCAGTATTTTATCCAAAAAAATGTGGAACGCTTTCTCTCTCTCTCCCTCTCTCTCTGTCTGTGTGTGAGTGTGTGTGTGTGTGTGTGCATGCGTTTTTACAGGCACATGTGCATGTAAATGGGTTTGTGTCCTTTTAGTGTGTTTGAATGGATGTGTGTCATTGGATACAGCCTAACAACTCATCTCTGTTCTCCACCATTCATATAGTCTATGGCCAAATGATTCTGCTGATTCTACCTGATGTATGAGTCTCTGTTCTCTGGGTCTATGTCACACAACCTGAGTCGATACCTGTAGTGCATATGGCTGCAGCTGAATCACCTGTGAGCCACCTGGGCCAAACCTACACCAAGCGCATAGGCCACTTGTTTCTCAATTTGAATGAAATAGACTGTTCAATCTGATAGGAAGCATGCAATGATGCATATCTAAAATGTTGCTTGTACAGTAATACCTTTCACAACATTCTCAGGAAGTGTGTTGATTGAATGCAGCTTTTTCCAATGAATTATTGTGACATTGAGGACATTTGACAGAGATATGACACACAGATGTCTGGAAAAGGCCAAATTGCAGAATTAGCGTGAATTAATTTTATGTAATCCTGAAACACTGGAACAGTTACTGGGTAACCCAACAACTGGGTTAATGCTATTATGTTATGATCTGTTATTACGCAATTGAAATGACAAAACTCTGATTTCACTGATGTTAACTGAGAAGCAAAATAGAATCAGAAAAAAAATGGAAATGGAGATGCAGCATTTTACAAAAAAAACATAACTTATTCAGTTTAACTAGCACAATCAGCATTGGCCATGTGAAGTTTGTTAAATAAAGTCTGATTGATTTTAAATGAACTGCTGGAGTTGACTCACTTGTTTAGGGTCGCTGTTTTATGAGCAAGACTGCTAATTTTAGTAGATTTAATAATTTAGGAGTGTTTTATCTTGGTCTCTACTGTATATATGGGTTCATTGATACAGAGTATGGTTGCTGTAGTTTTTTTCAGTTGCTTCTTGGCATGTTTCATTGATGCCTTTGAACGGTGAATAAACAATCTGTACTTGAAGTGGTGCAGGACAAGATTAAAGAGGATAAGGTTGTGGGTGTAGATTTATGAAGTGCCCCCCCCCCTACAGTAGATGTCCTTTGGTTATAAGATGCATACAAATACACACATGTACTACCTACACAAACACACATGCCATTCCACACACACACACACACACGCTCACACACAGACACACATGGTATGCCATGGCAAAAGGTTGAAGTGTTCCGAATCTTTGTTAATCTTGTTAATATCAGGGTACCGCAATGACAGAAATGAAATTTTCTCAGTGAACTCAGAAGAAAGAGAGACAAAAAAAAAAAAAAAAACAGGTGGTGAAGTTAACCTGACAGTAATGTTTTATGAATATGACCCCTGTAGTTGTAATGAGACATGTAATGTGAGGTTTTTGCTGTTAAACTGCCCTTCAACAGGTGTTCCAGGTAACCTCCGAAGGCTCCTGGGCCTTCCATGCCTTTCTCCAACACCCGTGCAAAACCAATACGGCGTCTCCTGAGGCTGTAAGCTATAGTTGTTTCATAGACTGGTGGAGGTGGGGAGTATAGACTGATGGTCTAGATTAATGACCACCTGCAGGCGCTCCCAGTAGCCCTTGTTTCCCAAAACAGTGGACACTGTGGGATCCTGACCAGGTGACCAGATCTGGGAGGTTTTATGGCCCCTCTCAGTACCCGTACTTCAACACCATTCAGATGGGAGCCACCTGGTAGCTTATTCAGTAAGCAAAAGTAATCACACACCTGCATTCTGTATCTATGGCTTGTCTGATTAACGTTGCCCAAATGCAGATATTTGATGCGAAAAGGATTGATTCTGCTATTTTTTCTTTTAGTGCCCAAATACGCCCTGGATCACTCGTTGCGCATTTCTATTGTTTGCTGTTTTATGGGCTCAATAAACTGTTCAAATGTAAACTTTGAGGGTGGTCCTTCAAACAAGGACCAGTTAGCTGAAACATTAGAAAATGCAATAAAGATTAAAGTTAAAATGAAGAGGTTTTTGCGGGAACTGATAGGAAATCAGTGTGTGTGTGTGTGTGTGTGTGTGAGAGAGAGAAAGAGAGAGAGTTCAATGCAGTGAGCTCAGCTGGTTCGGTGAGTGAGACATAATCTTAAGATTAAACCAAACCGACTCATAATTAAAACAGAACTGGTATATGTGCAGGGGTTCTCTTCTTCTTTCTAAATGAAAAAGCTCATTCTGTTTCACACAAAACAGAATTAGCGTGAAGATAGCCTCAGATAGACCATAAGACATCAAAGCTGAATGACCCTTTCTTGACCCCAAATAGCTCTTACCCAAAATCAAACTTAAATATGGCTGCAATTCTGGAAACCCAAATAATTTCTGTTTAATTAGACATAATTGGTCCTCATTACTCTCTCTCTCTCTGTTTGTCACCCTTTCTCTTCTTGTGACTCTCTGTGTGCCACATCATCAGCAGCCATCTCAGACCACCGCTGTCTCCAATAATTGAGAGTAATTGACACACTCACATTCGCTTTGTGGGAATTGAACATTGTTAAAGAGGCCTGCATTTGATGATGTTTGTGTCTTTCCCAGTGGCACTACAGCACAGAGACGATGATATTTCAGGGGTGGGTGCCAGGACATACTGGCCTGAATGCCAGGCCGCAGTGTCTGGGCACATTTGAGCAGTGTCACTAAATGAGCATGGCATCACATTCCAGAATTCTGTGCCTTGACATTCTAAGTGAGGCACCTTTGCTATGCTGCATTCTACTTTGAGGAAAATATGCTTTTAGTTTGCAATATGCACAGTATTTTTATTGTCTATTTATTTCAAATAAAAATGTGTGATTTGTGTCACAATTGCTGAGGTTATTGAGGGTTTTATTCCCCCATTTACATGTGTGAAACTTCTGTTTAAAATTCTAACTGTGTCGTTTGAGGTTGTTTTTAGTTGTACCACCAGGCCAAATGAGGGTACCAGGGCCACTTGTCAAAACACTTATCAAAAATACTATTTAAAATATATATATATATATATATATATTGTTGGTGTACAAACAGTGTATGTGCATGCACGTGTGTGTGTGTGTGTGTGTGTGTGTGTGTGTGTGTGTGTGTGTTTAACTGTGAACAGTGCACTTACGGAGTTTTAGTTCTGGTTACACCAAAAGTGTTCTTGAAGTGCTCATGCAATGAGAGTTCATGCTGTAGTGCCATGCTCTCCAGAGTCTTTTAATAAAAATAGTGATTTGGATGCATCTAGCAGGCACTGGCACACTCATTGAAACCCATTAGCACAAATGGGTTTCACCTGAAGCAAAATAGTCAACTACTTCTCCATTGGTCTCTGTGTTTCTAAAATCAACTGGGTCACCCCATTACTTACTAAATTAGCTAGACAGCCTGTGCCATGCAAAAGTCAGGATTAGACATTGACGAGCGAAGCTGTATTATACAGCACGCAGGCACTTTCTCAAATAAAATGATATAAAGCCAGCTGATGCATGAAGTGACCTAGCACACCATTCAGTGCAGTCTCTGTGGATTAACTGAATGGCGAAATGTACTTGATATTGTAAGAAGCACTTTCAAGGCAACACATATAGTGCTAAATAAAGGTCAACCTAGTCAAAGGAACAAATTTTAACCGTTGAAATATGATATTAAAAATGCATGAATCAGTCCAGAATCTGCCAAATGACAATCATTCAGTTTTAATTAAATTCAATTTTATTTATACAGTGCATTATACAAAAGTAATGTCTCGAAGCGCCTGACAGCAGAAAGCACCCATTAGCAACATGGGTAAGAAAAAACTCCGTCTTTTTGTCTTGTTGTGGTCTAGGAAGGAACCTTGGGCTAACCCAACTGCCTAGGGTCATACAAGGTTGCAAATTTCATTCTCCCAGATGGAAATTAGTTCATGGTGTTAATTTAGCATCATAATAGCATTGATTTAGCATCATAATGTGGCACTAAGCAATAGCAGCATAACTAAGGTATAGTGTATGGCATTAGGACTTCATTTTACAGACAGTGAAAAGATTAACCCCCAATTTACATTTCCTGAAATACAGACGAAAACCCAAACGTGGACTACTAGTTATGCCTTGAGGCTTGAACCCGAACCTGAGTTGGTTTGATCCCCGACCTGTAGACATTGCTTACACATGTGACCGTGGCTCCACCGATTGTAAATTTGTGTTTACATGTCTTTTACTGAGTTGAGATGTGCATAAGCAAAGGAAGTAACATCCGTCTGTGAGAAACAACCAATAAAATCCTTGTTGTTAAATGTAAATGTGGAAAGTGATACACACATCATTGGGTAACTCCACTTCAAAGACCTAAATCTCGCTGACTGTTTTTTTTTCCGATGCAAAGGGCTTCATTGGAGATGTTGCCCCATCCAATAAAAGGTGTCAAAAGCGTATAGTAATATATTATATGCCGGCCAAAGACACCCCGAAGAAATATTTATAGTGATGTCATTTTTACAAGAACCCACAACCTTTACCTGGCCATGTTTACAGGCTCATAATCACACTTATGGCTTTGTGCAGTGAGAAAAAAGGCAAGGGAGAGAGGGAAAAAAAGAATGTGCTCACCTACAGCTGACACTGTTCAAATCCACATCCATTTCTGGGAACGTTTTTTCAAGCTGACCTCATACTCTCCAACAACGTATTAACTGTGATAATAAAACACAATGTAATTAGTACAAAAGTAATTAAAACACTAACACAGTGTTAACGTCTCGGCTTCCTTTTTCTCATGGCTGTACCAAAGGCTTTGACGTCAGGCAGAACATCATCCTGTTCCTCCAGGCATTCTCTAAGCCTCTCGGCTTCCTCACTGATAAAACTGTGCCACTGACCACAGTGGAACTGCATGGGTTTCTCTGCCTTTCTTAGTAAACCAGCCACTAGATGTTGGCTCTCCCTTTCCACACTAACTGACAGCTGGCAGACATGGAGGCATGAATATGTGGACAAACGTGAAAAAAACACACACTGTTGGTGCTGTCCTGAGCTTAATTAAGTATTACTGTAATTGCTATTTCTCAGCCACACATGATTATTTTGGTTGATATATTAGAATAGAAGGAGAACTTATTTTCGATGTGCAGCATGGTAAGGGGAAAGTAAGCCCCAACAGTGTAGGAAAGGGTCTGGCACTTGGCCTCACTAATGTTTAAAGACACATTTGGCCACAGCCCTTTGCCACAAAGGAGTTTGCGTACAGCATTGAAATACAAAGCTTGGCTAGTACTTATAACCAGCAAAAATATAAATAATATGTAAATATAAATAAATAAAACCATGCAAAAGTATCAGTTTAGCTTTGTTCTTTATAGGGCAGACACAGATGAACTCATCTGGATTTGAGGACCTGGAAATGGTTCAATATGTCTCCTGTTGTGTCCAGCTACAGCAGGCTACACTGAGCACATTAAACTCTCTGGAGTCTCCTGTGCTGCACTGTGCCACAGACGCTTTTTTATCATCACCAGTGCCCACACAGTAGCTGATAGCACTTTGACGCAGCCATGTTTGCTTGGAATGGCGCCGTGCCACCACAGTCGAGGGTGCCAACCTGGCAGGAAATCATGGCAGACTCGAGGAAAACAAGAGGGGTGAAAATGTCTCCTTCCCACCCAAAGGAGAAAGACGCATAGATTTAGATTAAAATAGTGCTTGGCCCAAACTGGCATTTTGTTCTCTTCATGATTCAGGCTCACTGTGTGTACAGAGGTCTACAGCATGATAATAATATGGTGCAGTGCATGAGCACAGAGGTGTACAGCATTATAATACAATTCAACTAGGCTTACATCTGGCACAACATACAACACAGGGCTGCATTGACAACGTCATTGGGGGAGATACATTATCTGCACAGCACAGTCACGGAGCCGTCACAGACCAGTCAAGGACCAGTCATGCACCAGTCACGAAAGCTAGGAAAAAGAACAATGGCTTCTACTGTATACTGTTATACTGTGCAATGGTAAATTATGGAAATCTATATAATCAGCCATTAAAAGCAAATAGCAGTTTGTGGTGTTCTACAAGGGCTCTTTGTAATTAATAAAATGTACCTTTGTGGAGCCTCTCTACCTAAATGAGAAATGCTTCATTTACTACAGAATAAGAGCCAGTAGAAAACCATCAAAAAGCAGCACTGCATCTTTTTCTGTGATTTACAACTCCAGTTGTCACACAGCATCCAGCACTAGGAAACCAGGCCCTGCTGGGAAGTCACAGGCATGTGTGGGTCAGATAACCTCTCTGTCTGAACAGGGCCACCACTCCTTTTCCACCCCTTATCTCCTCAACGCCTCTGCAAGGTGGAACCCGGAGAAGGAGGAGGTGGAGGAGATGCAGAAGTGGTGTGGGTAAGGCTCTGGGGGTGGGGGGCTACTCTCTGAAACACATGTGCATGCTCACACACTTTCTCTCCCTCTCACACTCACACACACACACACACACACACACACACAGGCACAATCTATACATAGGTATATTTTTAGCCTGAAACAGTAGTCTTTAGGATGTGATGAAGATCACATCTCATATCCCCTTAAAGAGTTTCAGAAGGAAACCGCAAAAATGTCCCTATAATGAAAAGTACTACACACAATATTACACACAATACTACACACAATATTGCTAAATAACGGAATAAGCTTTATGTGTGAGGCAGAAAACATGTTTCCAAAGAGAACATCCCCCAACAGCATCCTTAAGGCTAAGGGCATAGCCTATCCCTCTGCTCTTTGTGTGCGGGTGGGGGAACTCTCTCCCTGGATGGAAAGGTCATGGTTCCGTGGGGGTGACTCAGGGACAGGGTCACAGACATAAAACTGTTGTCCTGGGGAATGCTGTGTTCCTCTGTGCGCCCACGGTGTGTTATGGTAACATTTTCAGCCGGCTCATTACTCTCCCTTTCTTCACACCTACGTTTCCCTCCCCACCAGTCGCAGCAGATCCGGGGCCTGCGGAGGAGAAAGGATTCCAATCAAAAGGTATATTGACACCCATAATGCCCAATGTAAATACAGTCTTGACATAAAATAAATTGCTTTTGATGTGTATCAACGTAGGCTTCTCTTTATTAAATGTCAACAGTCGAAAAAAAAAAGGGCCAGGCTGGGTCCCTGCACCGGACGCCTCTTTGACACAAGCGCTGATA
>JAGFZM010000227.1:121860-136304 GCA_017657215.1 Limnothrissa miodon
GCAGATAGCTCTGCTCTGCTTTGGCCTCCAATACAGTACCCTGCCTTTCAACCTCCACCTCTTGGTTATAGATAATAACTAATTCAATTCAATCCGATGAAATTACAAAGTAATGTGCTTTCTACCCATACCCGTGCTATGTAATGTTGAGAAGAAGCAACTTGTCTAAACGATGCCAAAACACAACCGTCAGATTACAATGGGGTTGGGAAACTAACTGTCTGTTGTTTCACGTCTTGGGAAGTAGATTGTGTTTTCAGTGGGATTTGTCTTTGTGCTAGCCTGGGTACAGAACCAGAAGCTGCAAACCTTGCGCAAAACCTCCTACAAATCCACACATTAGCAGCAAGGACACATTAAGATATGCTCAATGAATTAAGACTGACTTTTGGTAACGGTAACAGCAACAGCGTGAAAAGTACTGAAAAGAAACCTTGCTTCTGCTCTGTGCTCTTCATGTACAATTTCACAGAGGATTCTCGCCATAAGCAAGATTTGTCTTGAGGACAAAGTAAATTGAATCCTTGCCAGGGTTTGTTGCTAAAGATTCGGTCTAAAACATTTCCATATGGCATGTCTTACCAGAAGCCAAAGTAGGTTCTCCACTACATCTCTTTGGTCTAGCCATACTCATAGTGATTATATGTTAATCCTTTAGGGGGCTATGGGGAAAGTTATAGCTACCATGTGAAGAGCAGGGAAGCCCAGGCTCATATTTCATCTCTGCTTGACATGCATACATCCACACAATATGCAAATAGCCTCACGTTTAGATTTAGTTTTCTTATTAAACAGATGTACCTGGGTGTACGTATCATGCATAGCATACGTTAGGGGTACAATATAGGATTTGACGATCCTAAAGAGCCTTGATTTAATTTCTTATGGCCGTCTTAATCCGTAATGTGCTTCAAAAGTATGTATGGGAGGGCGATTCTGATCTTGTTTTTCAAACACATACATCATATGATATTCAAATAGCAAAAAAATAGCTATTAATTTCAATTTTTAATGCAGCATATTGGAGCTGTTTTGGTGACTTCACTGCATGCTGTGGTATCTCTCTCTCTCTCTCACACACACACACACACACATACACACACACATGCTCACACACAGACTATTCTGTCTTCCGAATGGCAGCTCTGTTTTGCTGAGCTACGTCTGCCTAGGAGTTGGCCCTGAGCAGACCGTCAGACCTTATCGCAATGTCATAGCAGGGCAATAAAAAAACTTTTGGCAATCGAGGAGAAAGGATTCCAATCAAAAGGTATATTGACACCCATAATGCCCAATGTAAATACAGTCTTGACATAAAATAAATTGCTTTTGATGTGTATCAACGTAGGCTTCTCTTTATTAAATGTCAACAGTCGAAAAAAAAAAGGGACTTTGTGCAGTTTCACCTGTTTTCCCCGTTTGCCCTCCAGGATTCTCCAGCACTCCATCGTAAATATACTCTAAATCCAGGATCAGAGTCCTCCCTCACCAGTGGGAACCTCACTCTGGAGCCTGTCTGATCCTACAGAAACTGTCTGCAATTGACTGTTCACATGATCTTCAAATGTGTCCACGGTCAAAATGGCTGCTTCCTTTTTTAGAGAGAACCTTTCCCCCTTATAGCGTATGCTGTGCACTGTTAGGGAAATTGAGTGTCTTTTTATCATTGTGGAAGCAGTAGAATTGTTTACTTTCAACCAGTTTAGTTTATCTATAAATATAAAAGCAGAGGGTTTATCCTTGAGTGAACCTCATCCCAAACTGATTCATCAGCCTACACCGAGTTTTGTAACACCCACAGTGAATACAACAGGCAGTCTTGCATCATCATAAAGTCTGACAGCTTAAGGGAACAGGGACGTTTGGTGTTGATAAAAATCACGGACATGCTTACAGGCGCTTTCCAAACTATGGTGATCAGAGAGATCTGGACCAGAGACTACAAAGGCACTGTAATGTTTGTGGAGGAAAAAAAATCCTACCCTGTGCCACACCATCCGGACTCATGCCATGCGGTCATCTGTTTCTTCCGGTCCTCCTCCACTCCCTGCTGAGGGGACAAGCAACGGCAAAGCACCAAACTATAATAAAACTCTAATTACATTTACATTTATTTTACATTTATGCATTTAGCAGACGCTTTTATCCAAAGCGACTTACAAAACGAGGATAACAATCAAGCTACATAGCAGAAACCTTAAGGAGCATAGTGCTAGGGGATAGTGCTTCAGTTCATTTTAGTGCTAGGATAGAAGATGTTCTCTGAATAGCAGGGTCTTTAAGAGCTTTTTGAAGGCCTCCAGAGATGGCCCTGTTCTGTTTTGTTGACCATCTTTATCCATGGCAAGTCAGCAGTTCTCTACTCTGCTGGACAATAACATCCAAACCGATGTTAACATCAAAGGGTGACTGAAGCCAAAACCTCCCACAGATAGAGTTTGGATATCAGTGTGTTCCTTACTAGGAAACCATGATATGTTTCAGACTTTGACTTTTTGTTTTAAAGATCCCTTATTAGCCTTCAACAGCTTTATCTAGATCTATGAGCTCTACAGAAACGTCCCTAAAGCAGCTTGTGGAAAATGCCTCTCAGATGGCTAGATGTTCACCTGCACTCCTCCTTCCTCATGAGGAGATTCCTGCTATAACACTCTACATCCCTCATCATGTTGCCATTGGATTTAGCCATCTCACGGAAATTATATAATTAAATGAAATTGCTATTTTTGGATAGTGCTATAAAAAAAACTTTTAATCATCATCATTTTAATCATACAACCCTAAAACAGACAAGCTCTTTTAAGTCACTCAAATGTGATTATCAACTCAGAAAAAAGATTCATAGGCTACCTGCTACGCTATGCCTGAATGGGGTAGAGGTGAGCTATACTAAACAGTGCTTGCTATATGCACGAGAATACTAAGAGCAGGTGACATTGGGCTCTGGGATTGTAACAATTCATGATGAGTGACAGAAAAAGACATGTTTTGAGTTTGAGGGTTTTGAGAAAAGTTTTGAGAACAATTTTGGATTATAAACCATTCACAAATACATGCAGGGAATGGCAGTAATGTGAACATCTGTTGGAAACAGATTGTTTGTTAATTGATTCAAGTCTAATTCAAAACAGTCAGCTTAATGTACTATAGCCCAGATTGGACAATAAATGCTAAATAGTTTTTCAGAATGTTTAGCCTCACTATAAACAAATGATCAAAAAATTAGTGATATTTTGCTATAATACGGAACCTTTAACAGAAAATTGGAACTTATAGTAATGTTAATATCTGCTACCATATGGTAACTTTAACTCTTCCCTTCAGCATGAAAGCTGACTGTGGAGACATTGAAATATGATCCACTGGTAAACAGATTATTAATCAAACAGATCAGCCACCCATATTGTAGTAGGAAATAATCACTGTTATGAAGGATTCCATTAAAGGAATGACATTGTTCAGTGCTTACAGCTGTGATTGATTTGACAGGAGGAGCCGACATTCTCAACAGAGTATTGTGTGTGTGCATTTGCATGTGCCATTGTGTATACTTTTGCTATGTTTGTGTGTGTGTGTGTGTGTGTGTGTGTGTGTGTGTGTGCGCGTGTGTGTGTATGTGTGTGTGTATGTGCACTCGTGTGCATGTGTGTATGGGGCTGTATTTACTTTTACACAAGATTGTTAGACTAACAGAAAGGGAATTGCGTAATCATTTGCTGGCAGGAGCAGACATCTAATAAGCAGATTTGACTTTGTTTAAAATCACTGATGACACAGAGCCTCCATCTAATCAGATTACTTCCTCTTTGTCTCTCACTTTCTCACTCTGACTCTGACAGGATGTGTACCCTCTTTTAAAGTGATAATTAACACCATTATAATGTGGGGTTTTAATAACACATCAGAACCTAACATTTTACTTAATAACAAAATAGTACTTTTTATGTCTGTTAGTGTTGTAAGATACATCAACACCAAAGCATCAAAGGTGTCAATATACACTGAAATAAAAAAGAGGGAAACTTTTTCCTATTGTACATGTCATGACTGGGACTTTAATAATGACATTGTAAGTGGGTTGTTCAAATTCAATGTGTAGCTGAACTTTTTTTTTATCCCACTATTGAACCATGTGGCCATTGCAAATCACTCTATATTTATAGTGTTGAAGACCAAAGACAGAGTGAATGAATTGCTTCCATTTGCGGCACAGTAGCTAAGACAACAGAGATAAGCTGAGTGGTACACAGATATTCTTGCCCTAGCTTGTTCTTGGTCTATTGTTCAATAGATGTGTGTACAAATGACCGTGTTTGTGATGTTTGTGTTTGTATTAGAGTGTTGAAGCTGTCGTGTAAAAATGTGGGTGGCCTCTTTGGCCAGATGGACCAAGTGAAAACATAACTGAAGATGTCACCACTGACTGACGTCTTAAGTCTGCAAAGTACTCCTGATAGGCTTACTTGACTCCCATTAACTTTTCTATGTAGTGTTTGTTGTCACGGATGAATATTATTTTGCTTCATTATGTTTTGAATTTCAATTTTGGTAAGTACTTTGTTTTTGTAAAGCACCTTGTGACCACAGGCCACATAGGCTCAGAGTCTACCCAACAGTTTTTTTTGCCAGCTCTGGCTATGTTGAAGGATGTTTAGGATGCCCTTCCTGCTTCGGCCATGCTCATTAAAACCCATTGTTTTCGGAGCCATTTTTTTAAACATTTAAATGCATAACTGAGCTATGTACTATATAGTTTACAAAATGAAAGATTTTCAATTGGCATGGCTAAATAGCATCCCAACTCTTTTAAGTTAAGATTTTAATTCACATTCATCATGACTAGAGCATGCAAAAGGTCAGGCCCATGGCCTACTTATATTTGCACTCTATTACATTTCCCATTCATTGTATCAATAGTAAACAAACCATGACACCCAAAAGACTCTTCAAAAGCTATTTAAGTCATGAGTACCCTGATATGCATATCATTAATGCCATTAAAAACCCTTCAGACCTAATGTAAGCTCTCCAGGACTTTGCCTTTCTCTCACCTTTACTTCAGGCCTGTGTAATCAGCAAAGAAATATGTCTGTGGGCTTTAAGTGACCGTCACCCCTGTAGTGGCCACTCACGCTGTTCAAGTAGATTAAGTCACTCACTGAGCACTGTGGCCACCATTAGCCAGAGGGCAGGGAAAAGAAGGGAAGAGGGAAGACGAGAAGAGGCGCAAAGAAAGAACAGCTAGTAGCCGGCCTCTCTCTCTGTACCAGGTGTGTGAAGCCTGCCAGGACAGTGTGCGCTGCGACAGGTATTTAGAGGCGGTGTTTGAAAATGCGGCTTGTCGATCACGGGTCCACGACCCTGCCGCTCACCTAATGAAGATTTAATGCCGTGCCACCGTCTGGTTTCTGGGGCTGTCATTAGAGAGAAAGGCCTGGTTGTGCCTGGCTAACGGACCACTGTTAGTCAAGGACGGGGCGAAAGGGCCAGCGGTGGACGTGTAATCACAACCCACGTGCACTGGTGTTCACAAAAAAACGTGAGTGTGACATTCTGCTGACGGGAAGCTTTCTTCATCTCTTCACCAAATGACTGTCATAACTTCAGCATGAACCCAGGAAACAATGTGCATAAAGCTTAGTAATGTTTACTGCACAAAGGTAGGAAACACCTAAGGCCTCCTTCTCTATCAAAATGTATAGTCATCACCGCCACAAAATGAACCCAGCGTAATTCTGGAGGTTGAATAAGGCCTTGGTAAGACCAATGGTAGACCTCCTGTACTGGGGCCTCAGTGGTGACTAAACTACTGAGCTAACTGCTCTCTATTTAGGTAGAAACCTCCAAGGGATGAGGTTTCACAAAGCTTCCAGAGGCTGCAGTGTCTGCACCACATTAAGTGAAAAAGATGAATGAAAAAGAACAAATGAAAAAGAACAATTGCCGTTGTTGCTTGCATAGCATCTTCTGAGGCTAACACAGCACAGGCATTAAAGGTAACCTAAAGTGGGAAAGGGGAGATGGAAAAATCTCACCCAATTCCTGACATGTTGAGAAAACTTAGACAGCAGTCTTGCCTGTGCCATATCCTAGCATGACTAAAAGGCTCTACATGTACATTCCTCTATTTAGACAAAGGATTGAGGAGCTCAGACTGGGAACGGACCATCCTTCCAGGTATTGGTAGTGTCTGATTCTTAAGTTGAAATAGACATTAATACTGTACCACGAATACCATGAATGATTCAGCAGTCACAGTTGTCTTTCACACATTCAGGCCCTGCTGGTCTCTGACTAACACAGAATGGTAATTAAGCAAGCTTGGGAAAACTCAACATGATGAAGGCATTGAGTCTCTTGCGTAACAATAAAAAAAAAAACTCACAGCGACACTATCAGGCACCATTTAAGTGTTTTTGGACAATATTTTGTGGAAGAAACGCTGACAGATACAGTAGTTGAAAAGATTATTCAGAACTGTGATGAACTGTCTTTGCTAGTTGCTAATCAGACTACGTTGTGCGTCGTGACAATGGGGAATATGAGTGGAATATTCTATTGGCAACTCGTGTAAACTTTTGGAAAATTAATTGTTGGATTATTAATGTCTGATGAAAACACACTGACTGGCAATACAGAGATCAGATTATAGTATGAGGTTGGCAATAAAAGGCCTTCACCATTTATTTTATAAATATATACAAAATACAATATATATACTGTATGTGTGGCAGTAGAGCACTCATTTCAAAGTTGCCCAGTAAGTTCACAGGAAATTATGTCATACAAGTGGATCATTCCACCCAATTGCCCTGCCGCTAAAAGAGTTTGATGATTCTACTGGTCATTTTTAGGGTGGAGTGGTATGGACGTGAGGTAACTGGCTAATGGTTAAACATCTGGGAGACACTAAAAGGAACAAAGGCTGATATGGGTGGTTCATCTTTTTTCCATAAAACTGCATATGCAACATTTATGTATATGTATTTAAAACTTTCAAGAGACTGAACATCCATTAAGCTTGGTACCATATAAACAACTTTCACTTCTGCAACAGATTCACAAGGACCTGAAATGAATAGCTTGCTGACGGCCTTCAGTTTCTGACATCACCCCATTAACCATTTAATGAGGAACCTGTTCAAACATCACTGGCATCAAGTCCCCCACCATGAACAGCCAAGCTCTTGACCTAATACACCAGGTAAGAAATTATAAAAATGTGTCAGGGACTATTAAATGTTTAGAAAAATAACGAGAGAAAACACAGGCTTCTAAAATGACTCAAGTAGTTTCCCACCCTGTCTGTGCGTCTGCGCTCGTTGACTTCATTTCCCTTTCACAGACTGGGTTCCTATGACACGGGAGGCTGCGGGGAGCTGTCTCAGGACATGAGGTGTTTGAAGAGGGGGGGCCTTCTTGTGTGTTAGACTGAGATCACTGTCTCAAACATGGGACAGACAACAACAATAACAACAACAACAGCGGCTGTACACTGGACTGGTCAGCATATTTGTCCCATGAGCGTTTCAATTGGATGTTATTGAAAATGATACACATTATATCCTATCTGGTTCTATTGAAAAAGGAAAGGTGTGCAGTACTTAGATGTGTACACACACACACACACACACACACACACTCAGAGATGACAAAGACTATTACTTCAAGTTTATTTCACAAACATCTGTTCACACACAAGCCATTGCATAGAATATGTAAACTTAACATGTACAAGACATTTTCACTTGCTCACAGTTCATCTCACGGTCTGAGCTAGCATGATCACATACATTAGTCAAAATGAAAAGATTAACGGCCTGACTTGGCAAGCCAAGGAAACCCATAAACAGACCCCATTACTTGTAATGCTTGCCAAAAGCGTCACTCAAACATGGTGTAAATTATATACGTCTTGACAGCTCGTCCCCATAAGATCCTTCTCTCTTGTACTCATTTCAGTGCAGTTTGAAAAAATCCAAACAGTATTAGTACGTATACCCATCCTGTAGTTTTCTTTGTGTGGCACTGTTCAGTAACATGTCACATTTGCGTGGATCTCCTATGCCCGGAGAATCATACACGAGAATCTTTGGTGGTTTGACCTGAGGGACATAACCTTGAGACACGCTATTGATGAGGAACCCAGGGGTGGAGCCCGGTCACAGGGCCAAAAAACTCCACCCGAATTTTGTCAAGCACATCTGGTCGATTGGATGGGGTCGATCCTTGAACTCTGTACCTCTTTGGTAGAAGTCAAAGGTTGTCCTTTTGTTGTCTTGTGTATCAAGCTAAATTCAACAAAGAGCTGTCGGTGCACGTCAAAGTTAGGCAGCTATTCTAGTGGGATAATAAAATGCGTTAGCTTACATGACAAAGACAAAAGAGCAAACTAAAGCTCAACTTATTTTACATGCAAATATTATTTTGGGATTTTTCATTTCTACCTTTTCTTTTTGTTTTACTCATATAAAAATACCAGTTTTGTTGTAGTTTTCGTTTTGTGTCAGAAACAGACAGATTCTCTAAGCATGTCTTGATTTGACATGTTGTATTAAGTGACAAAAGACGCTCATGAAACTGAGAGAAAGTTAGAGAGCGAAATCAATGCAAGTAGATTCAAACTATGTACAGTACTGTACCTCTAACTTCATTAATTATATAGCTTTAAAGGTATAGCTTTCATTAATGGAAATGTGAGAAAAGGTATCACCTCATGAGTTCCTGTGTGTGTGTGTGTGTGTGTGTGTGTGTGTGTGTGAGTCAGAGAGAGAGAGAAAGAGATTTTATATATGTGTGCACGTAAAATCCCCCAGATGTGTAATTTCAGCCATTAATTCCTGTGGCTTCCCTCCCTAACACACAGTCAATCTGGGCCGATCTACAGCTAGGCAAATGTGACATCATTAGACGGCGCCCATGTCAGCCAACCCCTCCCAGTGTTTGGGCAGTTCTTGGAAATAACGCACAGACAGACTGCACTCCCTCCCCCAGCCCTCACCAAAATGTTGTTAGAGAGGCCAACAGAGGCGTTTATCCATAGACCAAACCAAGCCAATCATTTCCTATTCAGAGCGTTGATAAAAGTTTTCTGGTAAAAAGTGAGTGTTCTCTCATCTTTTACACAACAAGCAGTGAACACACATTCACAAACGCACACACACACACACAAACTACACTTATCTCTCCCTGAAACAATAAGAGATAATAAGTTCCTATTATGTAAAAGTTAATTTCAAAGATTCATCATGGTTGTGATTACTTACATCATCCTTGTGTCATATACAAACAATTTCAACAAATGTTTGCAAACACAGTCTGTCGATAACGACTGATAATGTTAGCAATGCGTTATACTGCATTTTGGATACATTCACATCACACATAATAATTACTCTTGCACCTGTTGCTATGCATGTTGCTATGAAACCTGCAGCCTGTCGTCATGGAGGGGAGCTGATACACAATGCTTTGACTATGTGTGCAATTATTTATTGGCTCATTGTGCATCTGTTCTAAATTGTTGTTGTTAAACTGGCAGCTGCCAAAATAGAATGAGCTGGAGGAGGGGGGACACAGAAAAGAACTGCACTGAGAACTGCACTTGTCTCAGAGGCTTCTGATTCATTTTCCCAAGCAATTGAATAGCCCTGGGTGATGGCATGCTGTTTAATCAATGATACCATCTACTTTATCTGAACAGTACAAACAATACAGGATACACTGACGCATTGACGCACTGATGAAACAGCACTCACAGATCTATTGATCTACAGTATTGTTGTATTACTATGGAACACCCTACAGTAAGTGAGACGTTAAACATAGCGAATGGCAAGTGAATGTCCGGACCGTGTTCGTGACCCATGGCCACGAGAAAACACGACTGAGTTATTCATTTGTTTGTGTGTGCGAAGTTGATTTACAGTAAACTAGGCTACTTGTCCGATATGAATGCAATGAAATTATTTATGTTTATTTATTTACTGTTATATTATTACAGTAACTTCTTTGCCTTGTCTTCCCACGCACTCTACAGTCACTTCGGCTGAGAGTTATCCATGCCTGCATCCAACCCACGAGAGGCTCGTGCCAGGAGGGACCAACCTTCCCTGTAAAAGACCTCTTTTCAAGATGGATCTTATCAGAATGGAGCAATCCATGTCACTTCCATGACTGATCTCACCCCTTGATTTTAACATCATGACTGTCCAGTCAGAACTTTAGACAACCACCTATGGTTTGACTATTTATACTATATACATTTTGTTGTAAACCAATGGAGATACAATTTGAATTAAGTATTTCCCTGTCTATAGTACTCTAGGTTGACTGTTTCAAAGTTGTGTCTTATTCCTAAAAAACATGCTTTTTCATCTGGGCTAATATGGTAATATCCTCTATTTGCCCTGCAATTACCTTCCCCTTTTTCTTAGTGACTTAGAGTTTCCTTTTCTGTTTGTGTGTGTGTGTGTGTGTGTGTGCACGCATGTGTGTACAGTATGTGAATGCGTCTAAGCTCTCTGAGTGTTTACACCACACTCGATGGGTGTAACGTATTGTGTCATAATGTGCCCTAAGTCTGTCTTCGGTTATTTGAAAGCAGAGCTTGAACCAACAAGGTTAAGGTGAACCTTTGTAGTCCTGTATGCCCTACTCCTTATGTACCTTTAATGACTACAGGACAGCTTCACACATTTTCTTCACAACACACATTCATACTATGATGTCTAAATGCCATTAGTGTGGAGATAACTTTTTTGATTTACCATATAATATAATTTAAGCATAGTTAAGAAATACTTAAAATGTAAAAAAAAGTCTACTGATCTGTTCCTTTCCTTTTACTTTTGTTGTTATTCAGTGATTTAAGTGCTAGCATGTGTCAGGGGAGAATAGATGAATTGCCCCTAAAGCATTAGAACTAGATTGTACATCAGTAATATGTCTAAATATTTTTCCTTTAAGCTTCAGCCATGCTTTGACACAGCCTCTGGTTCACACTCTCATTCCCTCATCATGACTTTCTTCCATTAGTACCACACTGCTATTACTGCAAACTTGACACTGCTAAGGTGGTACTGTAGGTGGTAGTTACAGGGTGCCTTTGTTCTGGTAGAAACAGTTAGCTTTCCCAAATGCTTTTGAAACGATGAGGCTTGAACAGTTTGGCACTATTGTGATGACATGGCCGGATATATGTGCTGTTAGTTTGTGTGGGATGACATGTTTGCAAACAACTCTTTTCTTCCTCTGTGACAGAGGAGAGAGAGAGAGAGAGAGAGAGAGAGAGAGAGAGAGATTGCATGCATGTGTAGATTACAAAGAGAAAAAGTCCTGCATTTGTACAGCTTTTGCTTCAAATTTAGTTTCAGGGTGTTCCCCTTTAGAAGGCCAGTAGAAACAAGCTGTTTATTTTTTCCCTAGCAATTAATTACCAACACATTGTCACAGTCATGTGTTAATAGGCGTTCTGTTTCTTTTTGGTCTGAACAACAAACGTGACATGAAACAGGCTCCAATTTACTAGATTCGAGACACTGAAAGAGAATGTTGGGAATGTTACTCAGTTTTACATATAGTCCTCCTGAGAATTTGGACCTTTCGAAAATTACCGTCTAACATTATTATTATTGTTGATAGTCAACAGATAAGTTGACTATCCATTCATTCTACCAAGACTCTGACACATGTGCTCGTACATGTACAGGTGTACACCTACTGTTTAAATCAAATCTGAACACAGTGCATTTGTGTGATAACAAAACCTCTGGATTGGACGCTGTCTTGGATTCTGCTTCTGGGAACAAGGTGCTAATCTCGGTCCTGGGGCTACCAAACTGGGTTTGACCTGGGTCACATAGCAGACAAGAGGGTTATCTGGGGTCACTCTTACTTAGCGACTCTCTTGAGCAATGCTTCCGTCAAAAGACAATCACAGTTTTCCGGAAAATAGGCAGAGGTGTGTGGGGACACTATGTTACAGTCGCTAAAGGACAAAGAAACAAACAAACAAACAGGGGCCGTATTAGGTGATTAGGTGAGAATCGATAATTTTCTTGTGCTCATAGGTTAAAGTAAAAGGTTAACCATATTACTCAAAGGTCAACAAAAGCCTACCAACGTAGACTTATTTAGGCGTAAACCGTGGTAGAAGTTTATCTCTAAGATAAGATTTTTAGAGATGTTTTCTCAGATAATTTTCCCTTCACTGGTGACTTTGGTTCAGTCATCGCCCACCCACACAGTGACCTCCCCCTGGCCTGTTAATCACTTTACGATCAAAGTGACACCAAATAAGCATGCTTCTTCGCAGTTCACCCGACAATGAGATGGATGCAACTGGACCAACACTGTTAGCCACAATGCAGCTGCTGTACCAAATCAAATGACACCCTGAGCCTGAACCAGAAGCTGTTGCTATCTGCAGAGACTGTCCGAAATTTGCTGAAAAATGCTGAGAGTTTTTGTTCTATAGTGACATAGATGTGGTGTGGTTAGATGTTTTGTCGAGATTTAACACAAATTTTAGTTTGCATTCACAAAGAGAGAGAGAGAGAGAGAGAGAGAGAGAGAGATTACACACACACACACACACAGTCAACTTAGGTGATTTATTTTTGATCACTAATACTGAAAAAAACATATTGTAATATCATATTGTTTATAACAAAATCATAAACAAAAAAGTGTACCGCCCAACACTGCTTTCTATACTTATTCTGGGTAGGGGGGCTGTTCCCTAACCCTCACTATCATGAACAGCTTGATGAGTTTAAATGATGACAAATAATTATGACTTGAGATATTCTAATATCTATTGCCACCATCCACTGCTTTGAATCAAATTACCCCAAAGGTCCCCAAACAGAAGAAGTCTAACTTGCTGTTACACTCTGTTACTGAACACTGGCAATTAAACCTGGCCCATCCCGCAAAACCAAAAGTCCCCAAGCAGAAGTTTCATTTGTTACACTCTGTTGCACAGGAGGCTCAGTGCACAGGCAACTAAACCTGGCCCATCATACTCTCAGTGGACAGCACAATGCACCCCCCCCCCCCCCCCCCCCCCCCCACATCACGCCCAAGTATTTTCTAGACTTTTCTTCAGCCCACAGGATTTCATGTTAGAGAACTCTCCCCTAATCGGCTAGAGGACTTTCTTTCTTTGCCAGCCTCCACCTCCTTCATCTACTCATCTTCACAAATATTCCTCTCATCTTTCCGTCCCTACACCCAAAGGTCTCCAGTTAACCATGTAATGAGCCAATTCAGAAACACACCTCCGTTTACTATCAGCCAGTGAACCTTGACTCCCTGGTGCTAAGAGGCATTCCACTGTGAGTGGTTTGGATGCAGAGCCGATGAATGCCTTAATGTGTGCAGTCAGGACCATCTCATTACTCTCACTGCCCCTGTAACCTCACACATGAACAAACAGGGGCAATGCAATGCTATGATTTTGTGTTTTAAACAACACTGTATACTCTGTTAATACCACAGCATAATCAACATAAGTCATCAAAAACTACAGCGCATGGCTAACTTTGTTTTCACTCTTCACCAAGGCTAACTTTATGTTTTCACTTTTTTAGCAAGGCTAACTTTAGGTTTTCACTCTTCAGATTTTGAGGGGAATCCCTTTCTTATCCATGAGAAGAATACATCCAAGGTATTGACAATGTGTGGGCTTGGGGGCTTAACGTGCAGAGAGTGGCCACATTGTTGCTTGGGTAGCAAAATGCTGACAGGATACCCTGTGATTTATCTGAAATAGTTTGACTTCCCACCAGCCTATAGATGTCAAAAATAATTGAAAGGTAAAAACTTACAGTTACACACGATGAAAAAAAAAACATACACCAAAAAATATTATTGTGTATATTTATGAATAACCAGACCTCTGGCTTCTATAGCAGTCTAGTAGTATATCACAGTGGAATTTCACTACCCAAATAACACAGTAATATCAATATTTCACTGCAGTATGTCAATGTTTAAGTTCTCAAAGGCAACGTAAACCCATCCCTGTCACTCTCATTCCTCCTCAAGAAAAAAATTACTGTACAGGTAAAGGAACAACAAATTTACCTAATGAAGGTCTAAGACCAAAACATTGTAAATAAATAAGTTATAGGTGAAATGGTCAGTGTGCAGAATTTGTTCTATGTTCCTGTTCTGTGACCTGATCTGGTCATTTCCTGCACCTACCAGCGAGGTGTGCAAAAAGTTTTTTGAAAATTGTACTGTACAGCTAAAAAAAAGCCCTGGTAACAATGGTCTCTTTACAGGCAAATTGTTGTTGTCGTGTTTTGGACATTGCATGCTTGAGCCAATGCCTTCAACTAACTAATAGATTAATAAATAGATAGATAGATATAGTCTCCAAACTGTCACTCTGTCAGTCTCAGGTTTTGGCCCCTTTTTGTCAACAATACTGGGTG
>JAGFZM010000227.1:136314-167322 GCA_017657215.1 Limnothrissa miodon
GCACTTCCCCTGCGTGGGGTCAATCACAGGACTTGTCTTTCCTCCTGAACCCCAGGAGGTGGTGAGGATGTTTGCAGAGAGAGCCTGGCCTCACTGGAGGTCCATACTGGCAATCTGCCATATTGCATTCTGAACACCAACTTCTCATACCAGAGTATGATTGACTATTAGTTGTGTCACAGTTTTGTGAGATTAATAATCAATTTTTCTAAAGGGTAGATATTGACGATTGTTAATCGAATTCATTCAAATCTGACACTAGTCTATGTGCTCATTTTTCTCTAAAACATTTTATCAGGTCCTATCGTATGTTTTGCCCTTCATCCCATACCATCCTTTTTAGTTTACCTAATCTTTTGCAGTCCATGTCTGTCTCCTGACGAGGAAGATTCTTCCTGCCAGTTTAAACCACTTGCCTTCCCTTTCATGGTATTTAATTGGCTTTGTTGGCCTCCGAGATGTCAGACTGTATTAGCTGTCAGGCTACTGACCTGCAGCGCCCTGTGCCTCCCCACACGCCGGGAGCAGAGGAGGAATGAGAGTAAAGCAGCAGGCTGGCCATTATAAAATGGCCGCGTGGGTTTTGGAGCGATGCGAGCGTGGTGAAGGGCCTTCCTGTGGGTGCTCTTTGAACTGGTTGCGCAGGAGTCGCCTCACAGCCACCTTGCATCAGCCTCCTGCAGGAACATGTGAAAGGCAGCCGCTGCATCAGGTGAACTATTTCCGATTCCAGAGCATTCTTCAACACGTGCCGTGGAAATAAGGCAGCCGCCACAGGAAGTAATGGAGATGGACATACAATTGATCAGTCCAAAACTTTACATCTACATTAATATGGGAAGTGCTGCATTAACAAGGGAAAATGAAACCAAAAACAGCACCACAAGAACATGACAGGTTTGGGGCGCAGAGGATTGGCTCCAAATCGAACAATTCAAATAAAAGAGAAGATGAATAAGAAACACATTCATAGTAAAGAGGAGGATTTACTCTACAACGGATCGTCTATAGGCAACGGGACTTCTTATTGGAACTTGAAGAAGTTTCACTTTCTATCCAGAAAGCTTCCATCCAGTTCCAGATTCCAGATAGGAAGAACTAATACAGCTTTCTGGATAGAAAGTAAACTGTCTGCAGGCCCCAAAAAGCAAAAAAAACTTGAAAACCTGGATGAATAAGAATCTTTTCAGAGATTTCTACAGCTGATCAGATTTGTGTATGAAATTGTTAAAGTAGCTTTAAAAATCATATTAATTTATTTCTGCTCCATGTGAGTTCCCTTATAGTCCAGCAAAATCTAAGTGTCTCCTTCCAGTCTGTCACAAAGAGGTAGAATCCTGGGATAACCTACAGATTAAACACATGTCCTTGAGATACTTGACTGACTCCAGGAGTGTATTATTGCCTCTGTGGGGGAGGGCCCAGTCTGTTGGGGGTTAAGGTTTAATGCCGAAACTATGAGCCCTGATAAATGGACCTTTTATATTTCGCACAGCCTGTCTCAATTGGCAGCTCAGCTGGGGTCAAGGAACAGCGTTTTTATTGATGCATTAGAGCCCTGTGTTAAAACCTGACTTAATGGGTGAACTTCAAAAGGATGAAATCGCCTTGACTGCAGTCGACTTCCAGTGGGGCACTGATCAAGTTTCCAACTCCCTGCCCAATTCAGTTAAGAAAAAGCCTAGATGCAGTATAATTGAGGACATAAAAATAATTGTTCAGTCAGGCAAAACTTAAGTATTGTCAATTAAGAGTGACACTCATGCGCACAGGCTAAGAGACAGACAGGGGGAGACCGACACACACAAAACACTGAGAGAGAGAGAAAGAGAGAGAGAGAGAGAGAGAGATGGAATGGGGTTAATTTCACCAGTGTGAAATACATGAACGCAGCAATATCTATTTTGCTCTATTAGTTATTATTTTCACATGGAATAAAATGTATGTGGAGATGATCCCCTGGTTCTTTGGGGGTTTCGTTTAAACAGTTTGATGACATGCTTCGTTTATCTCATACATACATACATACATACATACATGCATCGAGTTCCAGTGGGATTGCATTGTAAACCTCTGATTATATCTGTGTCATCAGGAGGAGCTTCAAATGCTGGCAATGAGGGGTGTGGAAGCAAATAATGTTACGGAATCTAGACTATGGAGAGGGTGCAGATTTGCTGCATTGTTTAAAGGCCCACTAAGCAATTTTTTTAGTTAATCTGTTTCATACTGTTTAGGGTGATAACATGAGTCATTACAAGACGTACGAACGGTTTAGAAAGCAACTACAGCGCCTACAGCGATAGTAACTGCATTTGCAATGTTCACCAGCAGCGCCCCACCTACAATGTAAAAGCTGTAGACAATGAGATTCATTGGATGCGATAGCTGTAGACAATGAGATTCAGCATGACAGAGCCAGCAAGAAACGTTAAAGCCATGTCTGCCTAGACAAGGAAAAGATCTTGTGACAGTTAGAGGAATGTAACCAAAAGTTGCTTAGTCCTTCTTTAAGATGACCAGGACAAAGCTGAAACAGACTTCAAGCCATTGAGATAAGGGGTGAAAGAACACCGTCTTATTTATCTATGTGGCATTCTTTCTGAGCTTCCCCTAACTGTACGACTGTTTTTTTGTGAGAGGACTAACACAAGGGTGTTTTGGGGAGACGACAGACATTTTTTTTTTTAATTATGCATCCATTTCCCTAGGCAGAGCACACACATAAAGAATCCCACAAGTAGCACTGTAAATCAACCACCCTTTCTGAGTGGAGAATTGGTTTTGATTGCCTATGACGTGCTGCTGTCGCCATCAGTGTTTATTAGTGTGTAATGATGAGTTAGAACCCCTCCTTCCTTGTGGAATATATGGAAATGGAATGTTCACAAGCGCAACAGGGAGCCAAGCACTCATATTGACACCTAAACAAGATTTGCACTATATTTTCATTGGGTATGAGATTAAGTAGATAATGTATTGTCCGCTGGTCATTATTGGAAAATATTCCTCCATGGCATCTTGTTTTGTCTTGATACATCTTAAAGGAAAAAAGAAATCTTTCTTATAATGACTGGTGAACAATATATTATCACAGAACAGAACATTTTACACTGATGTCTTTGAATATTGAATTGGCTACCATTTTGTAGCTTAAAAAATAATAAAACATGTAATGGTAAACAAATAGTTTCATAACACAGCTTTAACTTTAAGTGTCATTGGTTTAACTTATTGGTAGGTTAATTGGTTTTAGCTTTTGGTAAGTTTAAGTGTCACTGTAGTAAGTAGCGTAGCCTCAGTCTACTCACTGAAAGATACACTGATGCGAATCTGAAACTTTCTGAAATTCATCAAAATTCTACTGAGATGAAAGCAATTAAAAGTTACAGTGATTGGTTCAATGTTGAAAGGAAATAACAGTAACTGGCTGAATTTTCATTAATATTCTGGAAGGTCTAAACAGTAGACATGGTCAGATGGCAACTTAATACTTCTTGAAATGGAATCGACTGAAATGAATCATAACACGCCAGGCTTCTTGACTGCATTGACTAACATTACAAGACAGGAAATCAAAATGTGGATAGGTCTCCACCCTGCCTTCATGACCTTCCACAGGCCATCATCAGTCAAGGTTCAGCCTTATATTGCTCCAGGCTCTTTCTGTATATTAGAAGTGTGATTGTCAGATCCTATTTATATTTTAATGATTTTATTGTGAGTATATTTGATTTTATTAGGGACCAAATGCAACCAATTGTTTTTCCTCGGGTCCTATATTCTTGCAGAAACCAAGGTAAGGGCACTGTGCCTGTAAATTACTGCCATCCCAGCACATCCCAGACCATCTCAGTTATACTGTATGTAGTTGTCACACTGTCACTTGCACATTTATCCTAATTGTAGACATAGACCCCCAGGAAGGAAAAAAAACCTGGAAATTACTGGCCCCACTGCTACTTAAGTATTAACCTACTTTTAACCATGCACTTTTAAGCTAGAATATGTGGCTTCCTTACCATTTAGTTATGTTCACTATACATAGTTGAAGTATGAAGTAAACCTCAAAGCAACTGACACCAAAGGGCCCACATCCTTTATGTGTTCCTTGCATTTTATGAATATCTGCTTCCTCATTTTTTCATATTTTGTGACCAATTCATTTTTTTTTTCAAGAAATTAACAATATTAAAATAACTTTCTTAAGTGGAACAATATCTATCAGACATAGTACCTTGCTGAACTCAAAGATTTGTTTGTGTAACTGTGTTGAGTATCATTCCTTAGATGCACAGCTTTCTCAAACTGGACACACCTGGTTGGTCTTTAGGCCTGCAAGGCCTATTTCTACCTCCTATTAATTATGTTTATGTTGCTGAGAAAAAGCGGAAATGAGTAAATGTTAATGATATACTCACTCAGGATAAAAAGATCAAACAAAAAAAGTATCTCTTCGCTATAACAACATGCTCTCATTCATAACAATTTACTCATATTGAGAAGAATAAAGGAAATCGTTACGGATACTAACGTATCCTCGGTTCTCTGAGTGAGAAGCCGAAACGTACGAATGGATGATGCCTATCATCTCCTACTTTTTCTGAAGTCAAATTTAACCAACCCTTTGAAAAAAGGGCAGTAAGCGCTCTGACGCGCGCAGGCAACTACTTAGACAGCCCTGCGTGACGTCAGAAAGTCTATATATTGACTGCTCTTACGCTTCAGGTCCTCTTTGCCAAGATTGCCAGCGTCAGCGACTTGAGGCCCGAAGCGTACGTTTCGGCTTCTCACTCAGAGAACCGAGGATACGTTAGTATCCGTAACGTTCTCTTTCGTTTCGAAGCCGAAACGTACGAATGGATCACTACAACCAAGCCTCAAGAGCCCTACACCGAGGAGCCCGAGGTGGGAAGACCCATGGGACCGCCGCCAGGCCCAGAGAGAACACTCTCTGCTACCCCCGGCCTGGTGACGTCCAACGCGTAAAAACGCGCGAAGGTGTTGCCTGAGGCCCACAAAGCGCTCAGACAGATATCCTGCATAGGGACGCCTTTCCAGAAGGCCCAAGAAGCCGCCACTCCACGGGTGGAGTGCGCCCTGACATGAGCAGGCGGAGGAACACCCGCCGCCTCATATGCCAGACGTATGGCCTCAGTAAGCCAATTCGACATGCGTTGGGTAGACAAGGCCTGACCCTTGGCACGCTCGCCATGGCAGACGAACAACTGGTTCGTTTTCCTGATGCTCTGCGTACGCGTCAAATAGGCACGAAGCGCTCTGACCGGGCACAGAGTGACGGGCACAGAACCTCCCGTCTCAGGAAGGGCTGAGAGCTCAATGACCCTCGAACGAGGGTCAGTAGACAGCACTTTAGGGCGAGAAAAGGGATTTGGTCGCAGCGTTACCCGCGCATCATCTTGCGTGAATTCAAGACAGTCAGGACTGACTGATAGAGCAGTCAGATCGCTAACGCGCTTCACCGAGACCAGAGCGAGCAGAAGCGCAGTCTTAAGGGAAAGCATCTTTAGACTGGCACTCAACAGAGGGTCAAAGGGCGTAAGAGCCAGTCCGCGTAAGACAGTGGCCAGGTCCCAAGTAGGGACCGAATGTGTGGAACAGTCTCCACGCTTCCGGCTTGGGGTGCCACAGCGACCCCTGAGCCTGAGATAGGAGATCCCTCCTCAGAGGGAGGGTCCAAGGCTGGCCGTCCAGCAGTGAGACCAGATCTGAGAACCAGCTCTGAGATGGCCAATTGGGGGAGATCAGAATCACCCTGTGAGCCCCCGCTCTGATCCTGGCCAACACCTGACG
Source organism: Limnothrissa miodon (assembly GCA_017657215.1). Taxonomy (NCBI): domain Eukaryota; kingdom Metazoa; phylum Chordata; class Actinopteri; order Clupeiformes; family Clupeidae; genus Limnothrissa; species Limnothrissa miodon. The sequence continues at coordinate 142,129 of JAGFZM010000227.1, forward strand.
CTTCAGAGGAAGGGGGGGAAAAGCGTAGAGTAGACCTCGCGGCCACGGATGTGCCAGCACGTCCGACCCTAGCGGCGCATCTCGCTCCAGCGAAAACCACGCTGGACAGTGAGCGTTCTCGCTCGAGGCGAAAAGATTGACTCGTGCCCGCCCGAAGCGGGACCAGAGGCTGTGCACCACGGCTGGGCAGAGGCGCCAGTCGGTTGCACGCGGAACACCCCTGGAGAGGAGGTCCGCGCCTGTGTTGCGCACACCGAGCAAGTGCGACGCCCTGATCGACAGGAAGTGGCGGGAGGCCCAGGTGAGCAGCTTGTACGCCAGGCGAAACAGGTCCGGAGAGCGCGTGCCGCCCTGGCAATTGATATAAGCCACTACAGTGGTGCTGTCCGTACGCACCAGAATGTGTTCTCCTCCGAGAAGAGGGAGAAACTCTTTCAGAGCGCAAAAGACAGCTAGGAGCTCTAACACATTGATGTGTAGCCTCCTGGAGGCTGCGCCCCATGTCCCTCTGGCGGGGCGACCGCAGCAAACGGCGCCCCAGCCGCTCTTGGACGCATCGGTGGTCACCGTCATGCGTCTGGCTACAACGCCAAGGGCGCCGCCTCTGGTGAAGGACGACGGCCTGCGCCAATGCGCGAGGGCTAGCCACATGCGTCTGGATACTAATATCCGACGGGCGGGGTTCGACCTGGAGGACACACCTAGTGCCGCTAAGGCGAGCTGCAGCGGGCGTAAGTGTAAAAGGCCGAGTGGGACAGCGCCACCCGCGGCGCACAGGAGGCCCGTCAGTCTGAAACACAGCCTGGCCGAAACGCAGGCACCTAGTCTGAAGTGGCGTAGACACGCCCTGACGTCCTGTAGTCTCTTCGAAGTGAACGTCGCTCTCATTGAGCACGAGTTCAGTCTCACGCCCAAGAACTCGACCTCCTGAGAGGGAGAGAGCATGCACTTGCTTAGGTTTACTAAGAAGCCCAGATCGTGCAGGTGACGCAAAACAGTGTGAACCTGTGACGTTAGGAGCTGTCTGGAACTCGCCAGCAGCATCCAGTCGTCCAAGTAATTGAGGAGTCTGATACCCTGAGCGCGTAGAGGAGCAATCGCCGCCTCCACACGCTTGGTGAAGCACCGAGGTGCCAGAGACAGACCGAAAGGGAGGGCTGTGTACTCGTAAGCACTGCCCTCGAAGGCAAAGCGTAGAAAACGCCTGTGCCTCGGGACTATACCTATGTGGAAATAGGCGTCCTGAAGGTCTATGGTGACCATGTAATCCCCCTGGCGGACTGACTCCGCCACCATACGCCCCGTGAGCATGCGAAAGGTGAGAGGTTTGAGCGAAGCATTGAGCGCTCTGAGATCTAGAATAGGGCGAAAAGCGCCCGACTTCTTGGGCACAAGGAAGTACGTACTGTAACGACCTGCGCGCGCGAGCGTCGGATCTACGCGCTGAATAGCGCCCTTTCTCAAGAGATCGCGAAGCTCTTGTCTGAGAGCAGGGGCCCTGGAGGGGGGCACCACTGACTCCATGACACCTCTGAAGGGCGGGGGTGGCCACCTGAACTGCAGTTGATAGCCTTTCAACACTGTTGAAAGAACCCAACGCGACATTGTGCACATCGCCCAATTCTGCCTGAGCAGAGCGGCGGAATGAGGAGGCAGCAAGGACAAACGAAGTGCTATGCTGCCCCCGAGTGGCACTAAGGGGGCCGAGGTCAATGACTGAGGCTGTCCGCGAAGCTGAAGAGCGTCCGACTGACAGGGTAGAGACCCGACGTAACGTGGGAGCTGAGGGCAAGTCAACCGTGTGTGAGACCCCTGGGCGCTCACGCGTGGTTGGCGAGCCGCGCACATCACTCGCGACGCCCCGTGGGACGGTCGACCTGGCGTGCACGTCAGCGATATCCGAGGTCGGTGAGCTGCGCACTTCACTCGTGACGCCCCGTGGGGCGGTCGACCTGGAGCACGCGTCAGCGACGTTCGTGGTCGGTGAGCTGCGCACTTCACCCGCGACGCCCCGTGGGGCGGCCGACCTGGAGCGCGCGTCAGCGATGACCTTGAAGAGGGGGGAGAAGTTTCCCGTCTGCCCAATGGCAGAAGTGTCAGACTGAGCAGACAGTTCTGCCCGTACCTGGGCGATAAATCGGCCGACAGAAGCGACGAGAGAGGACGGGGAGGGCTTCTCGACCGTGAACGACTCCGATGCGTCGCATGCCCACTGCTCGGAGGCAAGTGAGACAGAGGACGCGGAGGTCATGGCGTTAGTAGAGGCCTCGGCGCCACCTGGGCGCCATCGAGGCGTGACGTCACGCAAGGCGCATAGCGCACGCCGTGCGTAAGCTGAATGCGCGGTGGAGACCGAATCGGTGCCCCAGTGCGCGACAGCGCTGACAGAACAGAGAGCGTCCTCCGGCCGAGGCTCATTGTGAAACATTGCCCCAGAGGTGAACATTGTGAACAAGGCAAACTCAGCGCCCCTTGAGGGGGTGAGATCAGAGAGGACCGCCGAAGCGGGGGGGAACGCTCCGAGCTGGGGACTGCAGAGTGGGGACCCGTGCCTTTTGGAGCACACAGAGGCATAGGAGTCAATGGATAGGGGTCGCATGACATGCTCTGCCGCACACACGCGATCGTATCAGGATCGCTGTGGCCTTTGCGCCGTTCCTGGCTGGTTGGACGGTTGGCGCGCGAGCACGCGTCTGAGGCACAGCCGGAGCGGCTGGTTGAGGCGGGGCACGCTTAGGAGGCACGGGTTGCAGGGCCTGAGCCGCCGACTTCGTCTTCTCTAAGCGATCGCGCTGGAGTTCCAGCGCCTGGCCAAACAGAGCATCAGCGGAGATGGGAGCGTTCATGAGATGTCTCTTCTCCTTCTCTGGCATGGACGAGAGATTCAGCCAGAGGTGCCTGTCGATGACGACCAAAGAGCCAAGGGAGCGCCCGTCGGCTTTAATGGCCGCCCTGATGGCCAGCGAGGTGAGAGCGGTAGCTCTGCGCAGCTGATGGAGGGTAAGATCCGACGACTGCGCCGAGAGATCTGCCACCAGTTCCTCAGACAGAGAGGAGAAAAGGAAGGCGGTATTCATCGCCTGAACAAATGAAGGCCTTAGAGACGAGCTTCTCCGTGCGCTGGCACGGCTTAGAAGGAAGCTCAGGAGACGATGTCCAGGTGGTGGCAGAAAGATGGCGCTAGACAACCAGCGACCACATCTTCAACGCGAGGGAGCTGCATGAGGCCGTTGGCGCCCGCTCTGTCCATCGCGTAAAACGCCGCGTGGCCCTGGATAGGGGCAATGGCGGCGAAGGGAGCCTCCCAGGAGGCCTGCGCATCAGCCACGACAGTGGGGTGAGCAGGGAGCGGGAGGGCATCAGGTCAGGGGAGCGCACCGGAGAAGGGGTCGAAACGCCCTCCCTGCTAGCCGCCTGTGTAGCCAAGGAAGCTAGCTCAGAAGCTAACTGGGCGGTGTGGGTCTTCAGAATCGGTGGCAGATCTTCCACGGTGGCGCATCTTTTAGCGGAGAGGAAGGAAGCGAGCTTCTCCTCGTCCACAGCCTCGATAACCGGGTCGTCAGAATCATCGCCCTGGAGCGGCGAAGTAGCCGCGCGGGCAAAGGCAGCGCCGATGGAGCTAGCAGGGCTAGCCAGGTGGGCCGCGGTTAGCTGACTAGCTGGTAGCAGACTAGCCGCTGAGAAGCTAACCGATGGCCGAGTAGCCACTGAAGACCGGTCGATTAGCCCATCCGGGTGCGAGGACGGCGGGGGGAAATCGATAGACTGGCGGGCGGGGAGAGCACTGATGCCAACGAGGGAAGGAGCCGCCCCTGGACTACCAGTGGAACCCACGAAAAATGCCGCTCTGTTGGCAATAGCTGCAGGGGAGAGGCGTTCGCAAGCCGATAGCATGCTCGCTCCCCATGCAGATGAAACATAGAGCATGGCGGTCGGAGAGCGCCATGGGACGATCACAGTCGGTACAACGATGAGTAGCCATCTTGCGTCTCGAGATACCAGAAGTTAGGGACCGGCGTGAGCACTTGGAGCAAGACGGAATCCCTCGGAGAGCTTTGAAAAAAGCTTTTGTGGTGGGATTTCAAAAAAGCCATTGGTTTAGAAATATTTGCGGAAGCAAAGGAAAAAACGACTCAGAACACACGCAGTAGGCGAGGTGAAAGAGGCAAAGAGGACCTGAAGCGTAAGCGCAGTCAATATATAGACTTTCTGACGTCACGCAGGGCTGTCTAAGTAGTTGCCTGCGCGCGTCAGAGCGCTTACTGCCCTTTTTTCAAAGGGTTGGTTAAAATTGACTTCAGAAAAAGTAGGAGATGATAGGCATCATCCATTCGTACGTTTCGGCTTCGAAACGAAAGAGAACATATATGTTGCTAGATAAATGCACAGGCTTCAACTGCATTTGATGGCAATGTCGTGACCCAATCACTACCAACTGAATGAATGTGCCTGCCTGCTTTTAGTTTTCACACTGTGCAGTGCTTTACATGGTTTCATGAAACCCCTGATTCTGCTTCAGGATGACTCTGAGACTGGTTTAATATCTTCACAGGGAAAATATTTTAGGCCTACAGCCAAATCCCTGAACCCCCTGGATTCAGCTGGGGAGGTCCAAATGATGAGCTGTGACTTCAGGGGATGATAGGTATGAGTTAGCTCAGATTAGTGGATGGTAAGACCCCTTTCCCACATGTTCTGCTTATTGCATCTGGACCCACTGCAGAGTTACATTGAGACAATGCTGTTTGTGTCTTTAAGCTCAACAATTTACTTTTCAGACAGACAATAGCTATCATGAAAGAATTTTTATTGTTTTTTTGGGTCTTCTGTCAGAATGCCATTTTTATGTTTAATGTTAGATAATTTCTTTATTTAACAGTTTGAGTGAAACATGTTAACCACTTTCTTGTTAATTCACTTAATTAAGGTTGCCAAGGGAAACATTCTGGCTGTGCATCTCACAGAAAGACAATAAAGTCATAACCATTCACTAACAAGCTAATTAATTAGTTGTGCGATAAAGTCTGAGGCCTGTTTATGAGAATCCCTTAAGGCTTTTGCTGAGTTGCCTGTGTAAATCTCTGCATGTGTGGTCACAAACTTCTGGGCAATGAGGCAGCGACTTCACAGTCATGTCAAGCACTTACCAACTCTCATTTCTAAAACATACAATCCTATAACTACTGTTCTAACATAATGTTACAGCAGGGTTTTACAGAGGGTTATAAGTATCCTTATATCAAATACCTCAATGACTTGTCAAATATGGTTGTGTACTTTATTTACGATACAGTCTTTATCAGACACAGAATCTGTTTGAAGACAGACTGAGGGTAACAACTGTCATTTCCATAGGAAATCTCAGGGTTCAGATAAGTACTTGAACAGGCCTTGACATGTGACTGGAGGCAGCAAGGAGAGGTGTGGCAGGGGAAAGGGACAGGATAGCCACAGAGATAGTTCAACACAGAGATAGTTGTTACCTGCAGACTGGTTACACACACCTACTTGACCGGCAACACTTTGACAAGCCGGTGGACTATAGCTGGGAGAAGCATCTTCTAGAGGTGCACATACTGTATCAACTGTACAAATACACTGCTCTAAAGGTGATGAATTTATCGTGATGTGAAATGTTGTAACTTACTTATTGTATATGCAAATACAGATGCATTGACAGTCAAATAAAACATTTTACTTCACAAAGAAATCTTTACTAACTAACAAAATGTATTTTGTACCAACAACTCACATGTAATTGATCAAAGTGATCAGAAATTCAGTATTTCATAAAAGGCTTTACTTTTTTATAGGGGATAAGAATAAAAAACCTGACCAATTGAAAACAACAGGAAAAGATATACCAGTCAGTGTTAACTCTCTATGGCCTAGCTTCTCCCTCGTGTGGATGAAAAAGTTAATCAGTTAATGACTACATTTTTTTTTCACTGCACTGAATTGAACTAAATCAACAAATAAAACAACCAAACAAACGTTGTTTCGCAGTGGTTCTAACCGTAGCAAAGCCAATGTTATGTTTGGTTGATATACTGGAAATTTTTATTCTGTTAGCCGATGTAAAAAGCAACAACTTCACGATATGTGAAAATAATTTCGCATTATATGCCATAAATAAACAGCTAGATCAAATAAACTCATATTAGCTCGAAATCATGTTTTAAAATACATTGCAATTCCCACCTTTTCACCTATTAGGAGGAGTGGTCTTAAGCAATGGAATGGAAAGTCGCCTTTAAATGTAGCGTTTCACCTGTGACACGCGCCTAATTAACCTACCCAAATTCTCTGCATGATGTCCACGCACATTTCGAATGGTCAGCATGTGTGCTCCTCCTCTCCTGACAAAAAAAAGTGGGTGTATCGTCAATGTCGGATTTGAACTTGCAGTCATCTTACACATCTTAGTCTTCTTGTCAGGAGCATCCCAAGCAACACACCGGCGGGAGCATCCATACGGGACCAGTAAAGCACAGGGGACACAGAAGAGCGCAGCCGGGAACTGAGAACTAATCGGCAGACAGGAGACTCACAGACAATAATTTAACTTTACAGTGGGATGTACAGGATTTAAAAAAGGAACATATAATTTCAATATATGTGGAATTACACACAAAGTTAAGGTATTGCTATTTGGTTATTAATATATCCTACTTGCCAACAGTTGTTGCTAATGAAGTGCAGAAATAGGATTGTTAATGTTTGTTCAAGGCTACTAATGCAGGTTTTGATATGTTACTTTACTTTGGGCAAGTGAAAATCAATTGTTGCTGCAGTCTGAGTATTCTAGTGTCTGTTTTACAAGATTTGTCGAATCAGATCACTGTAGATTGAGAATGTGTACATTATTTCAAAATACCTGTGCACAGTGTGGATGAAGCGCTTTTGTGGATAGAGCACTGACACCAGATACCAGACATCATCTTATGCTTTTCAGTAACTCAGACTGAGGGAAGTTTCATAACTTTCCCTATTTATCACTTGATGATATTTAAGGATTTGTTTGATTAATTAAAAGTTGATATAGCGCATCATAAATATTTCCCAGGGAAACATATTTCGCACTTTTGACCTGGTATGTAACTTTAGATCATTTTATTACAGACACATCCAACTCTCTACCAAATAGTAGCTCTTTTATATTGAATAGCATGGTACACATTTTTATCTACGTGCTAACACTCATGTGCAAACAAGAAATAAATAATTGTTTCAGTAAGAGTTGTCGCATACAGAGAAATAATCGTATGTCCCTATGAAAGGTTAAATGAGGTGAAAATGTCCCATATAGTCGTTAGCATACCCCATCCATGCTGTAAGTAGCCTAATAACTTGAAGAAACCGGTGCGATCTCTGACCAGTTTGCTCTGGCACATTTACATTTTAAATCAATACTATTCCTAGAGTCCTTGGTTGAATGAAATGTGCTGGTTTGCATCTGTGTTTGCTTACCTACCGCACTATTTTGACAGGTTTCACCCTGCCACTCGATTCCTCGTCACCTAGCATCCAAACATTTGTGACATGCACCCACGGGGGGTTACAATAACTGAATATTCAGTTTCACCACCCAGGTTCTCGAAGGAAGTGCCGTGTCGGACAAATTGCCCCTAGACCACCAGGGTGAGGGGGTCAGACCAGATCTCTCAAAGCACAACTATCCATTTACGCGTGTGGAGCGACCGGTGGTCACTGGGGTTGCATGTCATCGCAATAATCAGACAATTCTACTTACAGGTCCACGGACGCCCAACTGTACTATGAACCTTTGGGATGCTGTCATATTGCAAGTGACTGTTTGTTTGTTTTGTAGATCAAGATGTTATTGAACATAAAACATATCCTGTGGTTATTCTGCATATGTCACACGACCGTTTTTGGTAAGTATATTTATTGTATATGACTATATATCTGAAATTCCGGTAATAGTTATGCCATGACTGACTACAAATATAAATCTTGAGAGAAAGTTTTGGCAGCATTTCCCGCATAAAATTTGTTAGCCAAGGTAGTAACTTGAAGGGAAAAAGTTTGGGTGGGGGGGCGAGGGAGGACATGGTCAGTGGAGCTTGCAAGTGAGTGGTGTGTTATAGTTTACTAAATTTAGTATTAATTTATCCTTTACTCTTACTTGATGGGTGATGGTCGTGGGAGCGTGAGTGTGTTTCCCAGACCTTATGGTGGACCGTTCAATTAGGCCTGGCTTACTGTCTGGGCAAACCAGATGGTCTCTACCTAAAGTTCAAGAGCCACCTTTGCTGCTCCATTTTGCCCTAGGGTCTTTCCCACCTGTCCAAAGCATTCCTCACTTAGTGAGTTTGGTTGTTCAGTCATCCAGTTTTGTCTAGTTGTTTCTATGCTCTGGGCAAAGTGGTGATTCAGCATGCTGGCTCAGGAAGAGGCCGACGTTTGTGCTATTTCATGCAACCAATGCATATGAGAAGTGTAGTGAGTGGAATTACATTGAGCCATGGTGAAGGAATATCAATAAATTGTCATCCAAAATTTGAACACATGAATGACAACTACAAGGACAATAGTATCTCATTTAGGCTGAACGTTGTAATTGTTATTGTTCCAATTGTTATTGTTCCATATTGTTCCATCTTGAGAGCTGGAACTGTATGTTGTCAATACATTTGAATGTTTTTTGTACTTTCAGTCTCATCAAGTCTTGTGGTCATGAGGCCTGTGAGCGGGTCACTCTCAGGCCGAGTCTCCCTGCCATGCCACTTCTCCACTGCCCCCACTGCTGCTCCTGACGTCACCGACAGCAAACCCAGCACCCCTGCTGGTGGCAAGGACCACCTGCGCATCAAGTGGACCAAAGTGCTGGGTGATAGTGAGACGATAGTGCTGGTAGCCCAGAACGGCGTCATAAAGATAGGCCGGGGCTACCGGGGCCGTGTGTCGGTGCAGAGCCACCCGGAGGATGTAGGCGACGCCTCCCTGGTCATGTCCAAGCTGCGTGCCAGTGATGCTGGGACGTACCGCTGTGAGGTCATGTATGGCATCGAGGACACACAGGACATGGTCTCTCTGAACGTTGATGGTGAGTTCTAGTTTGCCTATGTTTGACTCTTTTCTTTTTTTTACTTGAACTGAGTTGACATGAGTTGAAGAGACGTAGTGACACTGGTTGTTTGAGGAAATTACATTCGAATTAAACAGTGACATATGACTGACCAGTTAAGGTTTAAAATGGGATGCTAGCAGTCTAGAACTCTCTCTCTCTCTTTATGTGTGTGTGTGTGTGTGTGTGTGTGTGTGTGTGTGTGCAAGTAAATGTGCCAATTACCACACTGACTCACAATTACAACCCTACATAATTCTCACCACATTCCCCTGTAGTGTTCCTCCCATAGACACAGCTGTGCTTTAGTTTTACTCTTTCACTTTGCACAAAGACAGACCAGACTTATCTTTGTTTGATAAAACTGGAGTGCATTTGCCTTTGACGGTGGGTTTGAATGTTTGATTCCAGCTGTCCTTGTTCCAGTTATAGCAATTCCTTGATTGTGAGAAACACATTACAAAGACAGACAGGACTATGACAGTGTGGAATAGCAGTAAACGTACAAACGTACAACAGGGTGTTTACTTCAGTATAACAGCCTTAATATTCTGTACGTGTACCAGTAAGTGGTTAGCAAAGAGTTAGCCAAAGTTTCAGCATTGACTAAACTGTTAAGCAATTGAACAGAGATATATTTTTCTGGACTAGCAGTGATGAAATGTAACCCTGTTTATATCTTACCCACAGGTGTTGTATTTCATTATCGAGCAAAAACAAGCAGGTATACTCTTACCTATGACAAGGCCGTTCAAGCTTGCCAGGACATAGGGGCCACCATTGCTACACCTGACCAACTTAAATCAGCATTCGAGGATGGATTTGACCACTGTGATGCTGGCTGGATCGCTGATCAAACAGTCAGGTGAGAATACGACCTACGACCTACCAGAATTTAATTAAGTTTGATTGTCCATAGCTGTGTTGTACTTTGTAGCAGTTTATTATAATGGATTGTGTTGTGTCCAGATACCCCATCAACATGCCAAGAGTTGGCTGCTATGGAAATCTTAAGTCGAAACCTGGTGTGAGATCATATGGTTTGAGGAAGCCAACTGAGACTTATGATGTGTACTGCTTTGTGGACAAACTTTATGGTAAGGGTCAATATGGTAAACACATTTATGCATACAATATGTCTATGAAAGTGTAAATTATATAAAAGAAACACCCCAAAAAGTAATTACACTGTGGTGTGATCCTTAGGGATTTAGACTTAGACTTGGAGAATGCTGCAGCTGTTTCAACACAGGCAGTGTATCCTTATTTGACATTCCAGAATTTGCAAAAGAAAATCAGAAAATATGTGATAATTGATGTCACTGATGTGGGGGGGGTATTTCAAAGCTGTTTCCCTGACGTATTTGTTTGTTGGAACTCAGCAGTAGACTTATCTCGGCTTAATTTCAAGATGGCGGCGAACGTAATATTCCATGAAGGTACAGTCTGTATAAACTGTCTTTTTAATAAAGTACCGGTGTACTTTCAAAGTTATCATTGTCTCGTTTTAAATGTCAGGGCCCTCAGAAGTCTACCAATGAAGCGTGGAGTTACTTTGAACCTTTTTAAGGGTGTAAAAATAGCGATTTAGCTGCATAGGCACTGTCATGCCCCTATAGCTAGCAGTAAGGCTAATGAAAGCTTCGGCTAAAAACGGTTTAATGCGGAATGCGGGGGGTGAACGGAGGTGGGAATTTGATATATGTTTGTACTCGGTAACATCTTCCAGTACAGTCCAGGTCCAAATCACACCGGATTTCTCCTTTAAGCAAGATACAGAACCCTAAATTGTAACTGATGGGCAGTTTGACACCTTGTATGGCAGACACTAGTGTGGAATGAGTGTATGTAAGGCATTATAACCTTTACTCCTCATAGAAGTAAAAAAAGTGCTACAGTACACAAATGCCATCCATTTCCTTTTAACTTGCTGCACTTGTTTAGTTATGAGTTGTGTGGGACTGATTATCAGGCATTATTTTTTTAGAGGGCTTTTAAAAACGAACGTCACAGGGCTATGAATCTGTGGAATACCAAAACCTTCCAATGTCACACCCAAGTCAGAGCTAAACATGTGCTACCCTCCCTGTTGACTCATATGTCATTCAGTATAGACCAGAGAAAAGCCTGTGTTTCAGCATTTGTATTAAAATGCTTTTAGGGACCATACATGATTAGGTCTGCATTGAGACAGGCCTTCCATGTGTCCATGAATGCTCACCTTTTATTGATGATGCAGACACAAGTCTAGCATGTGAGGTAATTAAATCATGTTCTCACCCAGTATCCTACAAAGCACGCATTCATAACACAGGTCACTTTTAGCAAAGGCCGATGATTCAAGAGGTGACACCCAGCCAAATTTCTGACCAGAAGCGGGCTTGTTTGTGCCGTCCAGGTGACGTCTACTACGCACCTACGACCATGAAAATGACCTTCGAAGAGGCCCAGGAGGAGTGCAGGAAACGAGACGCTGTCCTGGCTTCCCCGGGGCAACTGCACGCCGCCTGGAGGAGGGGGCTGGACAGATGTGACTACGGCTGGCTGTCTGACGGGAGCGCCCGCCACCCGGTGTCCCGGCCCAGAGTGCAGTGCGGTGGTGGGCTGCTCGGAGTCCGCACCCTGTACCGCTTCACCAACCAAACAGGCTATCCGAAGCCCACACAGAAGCTCGGAGCATACTGCTTCAAAGGTGAGAGTTGCCTGTAAACTTTTATGGTGTATTATGGTGTATAAACCTTGGTGTATTCTTCCCAGACCTGTTCCAGTTGATGTTCCCCCAACCCCCTTTATAAATAGTTACCCCCTAGCACCCCCCCACCTCCCACCCCCACCCCTCTCGCCCCTCAGTCCATGAGACATGACCTCACTGCACTTTGTAAGCTTCACTTAGACACAACAGCTATCAATTGCACACAAACACAAAAGTACCCCAAATATGGTGGGATGGCCCTCACTTGCTTTAATCACTTTGTGAATCTCCTTAGTTTTGACCGGTGTTTTTTATGTTTCTGTGTTTGTTGTTTATTGTAAGAGTTCACATGAGTTGAGTCTAATGGGCATGGAAACTTTTACTGGGGTTTTGTTACACAGTCTTGCTAATTCTCCAGTGATTCCTTGACCTCACTTTCATTTCATTTTTGCCTCACACCCATTTCCTCAGTGACAAAATTGAGCTTGGCACGTTGTAAAACTAAACAGTTTTTCAAGAGTTATTTTAAATCTGTTCTATGTAGGAGGTTTAAATTAAGTTGTCATCAAACTGTATTGATGGTTTTATCAACTTTGATCTTTTCTATTAATGTAGGCTACGCATGAGCAATGTGTTTATTAACAGTATCCATAGTTACAGATTACCTCATCGTAGTTACTAGACAGAACCCAAATTTTACACTCTGCCACCTTTAAACATTCATTGTGAACTCACCAACTATGTAAATCGACTGACATGAGCAAGCCATTACACATATTAGCCCCTGAACATATGTAGGTGAGTTGTGCAGTGTTTGTGCATCCATTGTGCAGTGTTACTCACCATGTGTCTCGTCTCTGTCTCCATTGGCCCCCGGCTATATTATGTTTTTGGGAAAGTGCTGAGGTAGCATCCCCCTTCATCCTTCTTTTTTTCCACTTTGTCACGTCACTCTCAGTTTGCGCTAGTGGCGTCCCCCCTCTCTGTCACTATCACTTAGCATTTATCAGTGCAAACGCCCAGGATAACGGGTGAGTGGGCTTAAAACCAACAACCTCCGGTAACCTCTGACCCCACCCCCTCACCCTAATGGCCTATCTGCTCTTTCAGATAGCCTCTCCCCCTCCAGGGCACAGTGCACAGGGCTAAAACGAGTGCTAAGCTAACCCCCCTTACTGATAAATCACGCCCCCAGACAGGTCAAGCATACATGAATTGGTAACACCCTCTGGCTTTTATGGTCTATTTCAGGGGGTCTGCCCTGACACTTCAACTTTAAGTACCCTTCAAAGAGCCATTCCTGTGCTGCCACAGTCTTTTCTACCTATTTCCAGTCTTATCAGCTGAAGCTGATAGTGAATCAGCCTTTGGCAGAAACAGTCTTTTTTTTACACAACAACAAATTCTGTTCTGGGCTCTAAACGACTACTAAGAGATGTCAGTGTAATTCAGTATTCTCTTACACTGTACGGAGGGGGGGGGGGGGGTGGTGTGGAGTTGTGTTTTTGTAGGCAGAGGAAAAAAGTATGTCACACCTTACATCAGAGATAGCTGATGAGGGCAGGCGACATGGCCGTGTGCCTAATGCAGAACAGCTGGAGTCACTCCACGTGCTGTCGTGCTGCGCCAGACAGAGGAGAGGCTCTAAGCTGTCACACTCATATGCGTGCACACACACACACACACATACACATATACACACTCACATGTGCACACACACACAAACATGCATGTGTGGACACACACACAACCCCCAAAGGATGTTTGTTGTGTATTATGTGTGTGTGTGTGTGTGTGTGTGTGTGTGTGCTATGTGACTACTCTGAGTTGGGTGGGGAACAGTAGACACTCTAAATGGTCTTCCTCCCAAATGTTTGTATTGGTTTCTCTTTGGGTAACTTTGTTTATGTTGTGTTTCAAGTAGAGCCAGGATACTCTGAAGTCTGGAAGATATAGAGGCAGATATTTCATAATAGACACACTATGTATTCTGTATGCATCATGTCAAGATTATGATTTTTAAAAACATGCATGTATAAGGACATGCCTGTACTTTGCAGGACATTTTTAGCAACAAATTTAATGTGGGTTTGCCTACTTTTTATTTTAATGTGAATGACATTTGCTTTTTTTTTATTTATTTTTTTTTTTTATTTCATTGTATTCACTTGGGCAGCTGTTAATCTTTTTGGTGAAAGGGCAAAAATAATTAGGAGGCAGATAAAAGCAAACAACGCAGTGGATGAACTTGAGCTGACATTTCACAATCAAAACATGTTAATTTCTCTTTGTTGGGCTGTAAAAGCCATGCCCAGAAACCACAATTCAGTGATTTAGTTTTAAGAGACGATGCATGAGCAATATTTCATAAGAGCTACATAATAATAATAACTGCATATCTCCGAGACAGTTGAACAATTGAACAGTTGAACAGGATTTATAGTAGTTATAAACATCTGTCAGTCATAGATTTAGTATTATAATTTTCTCTAAGCAAAGAGTCTCAAAGGGAATTCTGTTTACCCAGCTGATAGATTACATTTTCTCTGAATTACATATTTCACTTTGATATATTGAAGTGTTTTGCAGGACTCTGGTGTACAAAATAAGCATTGATAAGCGTGATATTTCCCTTTTTTAACATTTAATGATTTTATGTTCTTTTTTTCTGAAACCACACAAAACATCTGCTCTGAAAATCTAAATAATGCAAATCAGAAAAGTGTGCTAAAATTATTATTTTGCCCCCACAGGTAGAACAGAGGTGAACCAAACTTCATTTGTGGACATGACAGTGTTTAGTACCACTGTTACTCCCACGCTGACTCCAAACTTCAGCCAAACCACCTCAGCTCCTTTTCTGCTGGAAGCCAGCACAGATGAGGCTGTCCCAACAGAAGCTGCAGTCAGTGTAGATGGCCTGCATGGAGGAGTGTTCACAGAACCTTCTTCAATGTTTTCCGCTAGCATGGCACCACCTGTCGTGGGTGAGGTTTCTGACGACGAGCTCGAGCTGGAGGTCATACCAACTGGTGCAGGAGAACCAGAAGATGATGAAGATGAGGTGGTGACAACACCGGCGGTCTTTGACATTACTGACTTTTTGGGACAAGATTTGAGCCAGAGGGAGCCGACCCCAGCTCCACGTGGTGATGTGTTCGAAGAGTCCTCGGAAGGTGTGATGGCGCCGCCCTCACTAGAGGTGCAAGGGGTGGATATTGCTACCACTGACCTGCCAGAGTCAGAAGAAATAACTGCTGTGGTCACCATTCCGCCCGACATTCTCCTCATCACCTCCTTCGCAGAACCCAAATTTGCTGAGGGAAGGACAGAGAAGACCATCCTGACAGGCTACACCATGGAGACAACATCTGACCTTGAGGGAACCACCCTAGCAGAGGGAACTGTTACAGTCAGTACACCAGAAATGAGAACTGCCACCTCAGGACATGTGACCGACTCTGAAGAGAACACTGTTCCTGGTTCTTCTATGCAGGAGACGTCTTCAGAAGTAAAGTCCACTACAGGGGACAATGATTTGTCTGCAAGTGTGTTACCAGACAGCCAACAAGCTGACTTATCACACACGCTTGTTGAGGACAACACAGTGGACACAGAGCAAGTGGCTGGTGCAACAGACTTGCCTGTGTCTACGATTTTTCCAGCTCTGGAAGTCTCAGCTTCTACTACGGCCTTTCCAGATTATGGACCTGACTTTGATATGGGAACTCACATTCTTGTTGAGTCCACGCCACCCCAGACTCCTGCTTCTGAGACATCTAAAGAAGAAACCTCTACTGCAGAGTCAATGGAGCAGACAGACACATCCACCCCAACCCCAGTCACAGAACTCTCTACCTTCACAACATTTGTATGCGACACAGACACTCCTAGTTCAACCATCCCAGCCACTACTCAAGAAACAACCCTCCCTGTACGTGAAGAGGAAAGCACCACCTCCCGTGCAGTTGATGGTGAATTAACAAGTATCATTGTGACAGCACCTGAGGGTGTGGAATCAACAGGAGTCACTTCCACATCAGAAAAATCAGTGGGAACAATTTCAGATGTAACTGAGCCTTCATCAGTAACCGAGGACAAGGAGACACTCACAGACGTATTCTTCTCTACTGACAAACATGTCCCATCTCCCTCTATGGCTTCTGCTGTGTTTGAGACAACGGCACCTGTTGAAGGACACCAGCAAGTCACTGTGGATGATGTTCACCCTCTTGTGGATAATGCCTCTGGTAAGGATGTGTTTTTTTATTACATACCTTAGGCATTGAGAGTAGCAAAGAGGGATAAGTCACAATGCGACATGGTCTGTGTGTGTGCGTGGATAAGACTCTGTATGTGTGCATCCTGCATGATATGGTCAGAGAGTTTATTGTACGTTCTGCTGTCCATGGTGCTGAAGTAGCATTCTCTGCCAGACATACAGTAATGTATAGACCTGAGGGGAAACAGTCGCACACTAAAGTTGGAATAGTGGCAGTTTTCCTCACATCACACACATCAGTATATTATTTTATTTTCAGATCTTGAATATTAAAGTCTTGACTGCATTCCTAAAGCATACTCAGATATACCACATTTTATATACCGTTGTGGTTTTCCAGTCAGTTACAGTAATATAAATTGGTGGTCAGGCTCTGTGTACCGTCACTAAGGAAAGAGCTTGACACGTGCCCAAGTGTGGAATTTAGGAGTCAAAGTTTTTGTGTTTGTTTTGAGCTGTTGGCATGGAGTTTCTGTGGCATCCACCTGCTTACTGTGTTGACGAGCGGTCCAAATACTGAAATTACCCTTGCTCAGGCTCAGCTTTCAAGACAAAAACCTGTTTCATTTCCACCCTGCAGGATCAGACTGTCAGAGATCCAAAGAGATAGTCCCGACACAAGAGATATTTTGACTGACCGACTTCTGTTTAAACTCTCCTGCAGGCTGTCTAGGACTAACTTAGAATAAATGCATCTGCTGTGGCTATTGTTCATGGAGTTTAAAGTTTGTCTAATGGTTGTCAAGTTTTCATTTGAAAAGTTTATCCATCAGACACATAGTGGATAATTCATACAATTATGACTCTAGCCTTATGTCTGTGTGGTAATCTTATTCTGTCCAAATATATATATATTTTAAAATCTTATTCGGGCCAAAGAATTTTGTTTTGTATATTTCGTTTTTCTTCTTAGTGATTCTTTCTAGAACCACATCCACACAACAAGCAGACCACTGGCCTGACTAAAACTCTACAGCATGCAACAACTCTTCCTAAAGATTCAGTGAGAGGTCACGTAATCTGAAAGCAGCTGTGCTGTGGATTATAAGGGTCAAGGTGGAGGAACATCTGCATCTAGGGGTTAAAATGAACCTGTTGAAATGTGATTATCTTCCAGCCACAAACTGATAATTTAATAAAATGTGCTGCCCATTCATTTCTAAGATGGTATTTTTTAAGCCACCTTAAAAATCCTATGAGCATTTGGCTGGTGCCTGGCACTCATTTTGATCCCCAAATTCATACATGGATAGATTACATGAGCTTAAACTTTTAACAAACACTTATTGGGCTAATCACAGCCCCAATTCCTTATACATAACGTAACAGTTATGTGTTTTTAATAGTGGGGTGAAGGGAGGTGGAGGGGGCAGAGAGCAACTGAAGCCATTTATAATCCTGAAGAGGATGTGAATGGGGTGATTTTCTATGGATGACCAAACATGTTCCAGTGGCTTTTTCAAAGGGATTGACAGTTGACATCCAGATTGCTTTTCATGATGTTGGCTTGCTGTGAGTCAGCCTGGCAAGTGCTTGAAATAACATTGAGATCACTCTCTGTGATCAATTAATTAACTGACTAATGTCTATGTGCAACTTCAGTATTTTTTCTCATAAGAAAATATCTCGCTTGATTATTCTACATGAATGTCTTAGAACTGCCAGAACAGTTCAACATACTGTATACTTCACAGTAGATTTTATCACAATAATATTTTTGATCTCTTTCACTGGATGCTCCTGATTTTGCTTTTTTTTTTTTTTGAGGTGTCTGTGTGCCTGGTTGAGAGTAGAACTGTCTGCTGCTACCTGAACAAACACAGTTGCCTATTAGCACACTGGTTACTGGACGCTTCTGTTAGGGTGATGTCATCAGCTGTGTAAAGTCTCCTCACTTTGTAGAGACAGCTGAGCAGCCAGGGACCGGCAGACTGGCTTGGCTAGCTGGCTGTAAATATAGTGTAGACTGACTGAGTGATGGCACGGCATAACAAGGCTAGGATATCAGTGAAAGAAAATGTGTTTATGGCCTGTTACTGTTGATGCTAAAATGTTTCCATTTTCACAGCTTTTCCCAGTGTTGTTTTGATGTTCATTAATGACACTATAACATTGGCTGCCCTCCTATTATGTGTAAGATTCTATGAATCAGTAATAGCTTTATTATTTTATAATATTACAGTGAAGAGCATATGTCTGAGGGAAAAAAAATAATTTTGCCTGTTATGAGATGGTGTTGAGTGGCTAGGGAAATGATAAGTAATGTGTTGGTACCCTTTCAACAGCTAAAGAGTCAAGTTTGACTCTGGCTCTGTAACATATAGGAGCCTGTGGTTTGTGTTTTTATTACAACTTGTGTGAGATGTTGGTGTATTACGGCTGATGTGGGCTATGAGCATTGGAAAATTGGCCCTGTGCTATGTGACAGGCTGGAGAGGTGGCAGATTTGGAGAGGAGGGTATGCTGCTAGGCTGGAGGAGTGTTGTAACAGGTTGTCATACCTGCACAGCTCTGTCTATGCAAGTGTTGCTGCTTCTCCCAGACACTCATCTGGAGGACAAATTATCCTTGTGGGAGAGGCTGGTTTTCTGGGCAAATGTGTGTGTGCTTCTGTGTGTATGTGTGTTTGTGTACAGTATATGTTATTATTATTAGCTCTTTATTGGCTGCTGGTTGCTCAGCTACGGTTGAGATCACAGGCTTCTTGTTGGAGCATTCCCATCAACTTTGCAGCCTAGCCTGATTTGTTAGACTTATTTTTCACAAGTCGAATAATGAGCCCCTCGGGAACTTTAGAGAGTTTTGCAGTGAATCAGAGGCATTTTGTAAACTTGCATGTGTAGACACAGTTAGCTAATGGAGTGTATATTCCTCTTGTTATTAAATCATCTGCTTGGGTTTTAGTTAAAATATTTTTTGATGTATTTCTTCTTCCCTGCCTGAGGTCACAACACACAGCATTAGAAAGATAGATAGATAGATAGATAGAGAGAGAGAGAGAGAAAGAGACAGAGAGAGAGAGAGAGAGAGAGAGAGAGAGGGAGAGAGAGAGAGATCACTTCAGAAATTCACCTCACCACAGTGGCTGATAAATTATTTAATAAACGACTCTATTCTCACACACACACTTACAAGTCCCATACTTAGCTCTGAGAAAATGCCTGTGACTCACTATGTAATCTGTCCCTGTTGTGAAGGTAATGGGACAATAAACTCAGTAGAGGGCCTTGGAGGCTCTGGATGACTAAGGCCCTAAGATACTTTGTTTCAATCCGGCCTTTGTACATTTCTACACCAGCTCGACTGTGTGTAGATTCCTCATGCAAACTGGTCTCCTGACTGCTAAAACTACGGAATACTTTTGGATGAGAACTGGCGGTAGACAGGGGTAATTGGAAGTGTCTGCTACTATACTGTAGGTCTATATAGTAATGTAGGTATTAAAACTTTTAAACACAAATTTAACACTGGTTTAGGATTTGGTTTGTGAAATTACAGTTTGAGATTCAATTACTGTGTTCCATTTCAATGATTAGAGTATTTTAATTGCGTTTGTTGTCCAATAATACAGTCACAAAAAGCAATGCTGTATAGAAGTGATGCTGATTTAGGCAATATTTGTTCTCTTATCTTTTCCACAGCTCCTATGGTGGAATCTCAGTCTTCAGGGACCCAATTTCCGGTTGTGTCATCCCTTAAAAGCACTGAAGCAGTAGACAGTGAGCGTTTGGATGTTTCCTCCCCTGCTACCAGCCTCACCCCGACCATAGCATCCATGCCTGATAGTGAAGGGGGTCGAGGAGATCAATTTGCCAGGCCAGTCCCAGAGGAAGTCAATGAGACCACATTGTTTGATTACTCGCTCATAGAGATTCCCACTTTCCCAGATGAAGTAGATATAAATGATACATTTACAACTGAACTAGTGTTCTCCACCACAACACTGGAGCCTGACTACGATAGCATCGTCCCTTTCGTAGAGTCCACTCCTCCATCTCCACCTTTCATTCTGCCAGAAAATGAAACCCTCATAGATGAAGGAACCACAGAGACTATTACCCGAGTTTTAAGACCATCTGCATCACCAACAACACTGAAAAGACCGACTTCCTCAGTCACCGAGAAGCCAAAGCAACAGTCAGCAATCCCTCACACAGAAACATATACAGACGATGGTTCAGGTGTTTTCCAAAGTGTCACCACCAGTCAAGTGGGGCTACCAACTCAAACTGAAAAGCTAATTTCGCCAACAACAGAACCATTGTCCACTGCAGATAGTTCAGAGAGTTTAAAGGGCACTCTAGTTAGCACAACTAAAGACATCACAGATTCCCATACAGGAACAGTCACTGTGCTTTCACAAACACTTACACAAAGCCAGACACAACCAGCTGTAACTGAATCAGTCCCCTCATCCATCCCCAAGCTAACAACAGAAAAACAAGTGACAGACACTGTGTTGTCATCATCCTCTGCACAAAGTGCATCTACTCTGTCAACTTCTTCAACAAGCTCAGAATCCATGACAAGTGCAGAGAAACCTGTGACCCTCCTTCCCATGACTCCAGAAGAGAGCTCAGGTGACTTTACCCTTCTCTTCTCGACTACACCTGGTACCATGGTAAAAATGACAGCTGTTTCCTCAACTCCTGAAGACAAAACAGGCACCACACCTTCAATAGAAAAATCCACAGTGGATTCAAGTGCAGTAATCACAGTTACTGATGTTCCCACTGGCACTGCAGAAGCATCTGCAGACACAACGCCCAAAGATATCTCTGAGGGACAGTTCACAGAGACATCTATCATGGAATCTACATCATCATTGTCAGTGCCAACTACACCTGAAACATTCACACTGTCCTCCCCATCCTGGAAACCGACTAGCACAGTTAAGCCAATTACTGATAAACCATTGACCCCACTACCTGATTCTTCTGAGGCAGAAAGCTCAGGTGATTTCTCCACTGCGGTATTACCCAAAGAGACTTTTTCAACAGCTGTTACAATGCCAAAAGAGCATACTGATAGAGAGGATGTGACAAAAGAGACATCAACAACAGAAAGAGGTTCTGTCACTACTTCTGAAGAGAAGACCACCATAGGATCTACAGTTCCATCTGTTTCAGTATCAACAATAGCTGAGCAAGTTATTGCATCTACACTTGCAGTTTTTGAAGGTTCAGGCCAGATGATGACTGATGTGTCACCCACCACAACTTACACACCACATTATAGCACAGCTACAGAAGGGGATAGAGGAGTCGAAGCTGAGACTTCAACTATTTCAATTATTGATACATCCGAAAAATTATTACCTTCAACGATGGAGACCATAGCCGAAGTTAAGACCTCAGAAATAGTTACTCATGCTCCCCACATTACCCCAGTAACATCAGTAATTGATGAGGATATGTCAAGTTCAGAGTTAATATCAGTTGTGCCAAGCACGTATATGCCTGACCATTTGTCCCCTATGCCTCCAGAGGATGAATTCTCAGGTGATGATACCACAGTAATATCACCAACAGTGTTCATCTCACCAGAGTTACACATATTCACCGTGCACACATCACCTGAAAAAACAGCTCCATTTGTCACAGATGAGTCATCTACATTGCAGACCACAGACATTCTCTCCACTGCCGAGAGAGAAACAACCACAGCTTTCACCCAGAGGGTTGAAGAAAGTTCTGCTTCAACTGAAGTAGTGTCTCAAGGGATGACAGCTGAGATGGCGACTACAGAAAGTGAGGAGGGTGGGAAAAGCACTGAAGAGAAAGCACAAACATCCAGTGGAAAGACAGAGTCAATGTCCACATTCACACCTAAAGACACTTCTGAAGAGCAAAGCCCAGAGCCACACACCACAGAGTCACCACTGCTGCACACAGATACCACAGATGTAGCATTAACAGCATTATCAGGAACTGCCCCAACATCTGCATTCAAACACACCCCAGGACAGCAGTCAACACCGGCTTCTACCATGGGATCAACAGTGCTAGCAAAGGAGGGGTCAGGTGATTTAAGCAGCAAGGAACCAGGAACTGATTTTACAACTTCACCAGTTTACACCACACCTGAAGTTGTTGTGCAGACTACCACAGCACCTCCTGTTCTAGAGAGCAAAGCAACAGAACAGCAGATTACTCATATGTTCATCACAACTGTATATCCACAATACAGTGTAGCTACGCAGGAAGAAATATCAACAGGGTCACAAATGACAACTGCTGCTGAGCAAACTGAGGAAACAGCTGTATCTGAAAAAACACCATCTGTGCCCATTATTGACTCTACTGAGAGGCTTTTTAGTTCTACTGAACAGACTGTTTCTGAGTTGGCTACATCACATTTTCTGTCACCAACAGAGGAGGAAAGAACTGAGATGTCCACATCAGAAATACCATCAATTACTCCTGTAATCGATTCTTCAGAGACCATGTTTACCTCAACTGAGGATTCCATTACAGGAACCACGATTCTTACAGTTGAATCCCTTCCCCCGTCTGTAGGACCTACAGAAAAATCAAGCTCTGAGTTTTGGTCTGTTACTCCAATCACACAGAAACCTGCTCTGCCAACAGGTGATCACACAGGAAACACAGACACGACAGATGTGTCTGCTGAGAAGACAGTGAGCTCAGAATTAGTGTCAATTGTGCCCAGCAAAGAGAAACCATCTACGTCGCCATATCTTCATCAAACACAGCAGAGTTCAGGAGATTTCACCACCACAGATGAGACTGTTATTAGTTCATCTCCTGCTACGTCAGTGACTGAGAAAACATCAAGCTTAGAGCTACTGTCAGTTTCCCCAAGTACAGAAGAATCACCACATATTCTTGTAACTGAAGAAAGTTCAGGGGATTTTACTACTGAGAGTCTCCCTCCACAGCCAATCACCACAGTTCTTCCCGTTTACACTGTATCCAAAGCTCATTTACCATCTTCAGCTGATGTAGTCACAACATCTTTCCAAATAGATGAAGGTTCAGGTCAGACAATACCTGATGCGTTCTCTACACCCTATACTCCACACCATAGAACAGCTACGGATGGAAAGCCATCAACAATCACACAAATGCCAGATGCACCCACTGATGTCTCCACTGAGCAGACAGATTCTGAGCTAGCTACCTCATCCACAAAGAAAGAAAAACTTGAGATGACAACATCAGAAACACCATTAACTGCTTCTGTAACTGATTATTCAGAGCCCATGTTCACCTCTGCTGAGGATATCATTAATGGAACAGAGATGTTTATTGTTGAATCCCTTCCCTCCTCAGTTGTTCCTATGTCTCCAACAGAGAAAACAAGCACTGAGTTTATGTCTGAAACTACAGAAAAACCTTCATTTTCCCTCCTTCCAACTGATGAAGGCTCAGGAGATGTAGCCACCCAATCAAGCACTGAACACATAGCCACCTCTGATCCATCAGTGGTGGCAACTGAGAAACAAATAAAATTGCCAACGTCTTCAGTGCAAACTACATCAGATGAAGAGGGTTCAAGCCAGCCGACCCCAACAGTTCATACACCACACTTTGAAACACCATCAGCTAGTCATCCAGAAGGGGATGGTTTAGATGTTTTTACATCTGAATTACCAACAAAGACTATTACCACAACTGCTCAACCATACACAACCTCAAGCCCTGACCTGCTTACCACCACAACCCACACTCCTCAGCACACCATAGTCATAGAAGTCTCATCTGAGAAGCCATCAACTGTGCCGATTCTTGATGGCTCAGAGAAAATATTTACTTCTTCAGAGGAAACACCTTCTGAGTCTCAGACAACAGAACTTGTAACCAGTGGGTCCCTTACTGTAACGGTAAAAGATGCGTCTGCTGAGGAAATAGTGAGCTCAGAATTACTGTCAGTTGGGTCCAGGACAGAGAAACCAGCTACATTGTCATTTCTCCATGAAACAGAAAAAGGTTCTGGGGATTTCAAAGCCACACTTTCCACTGTGCAGTTAATTACAACAATGGTTCCAATCATCACTACATCTACACCCAACTTGCATTTCACCACAACCCAGTCACATTTGGAGGAGACACAAAAGGGCAGTACAGAAGAAAAATTCATAGAGATAACTACGACCAGAACATCAGTAATGGCATCATTGCCAGCAGAAAGTGGTGGAACTTCCACATTGTCAGATCATGAGGGCTCTAGTCTAACTCCAGAAATGTTCACAAGTAAAGTTCCTTCTATTAGTTACAGCACAATCATGCCAGAACACACCTCAACAGTGTTGTATGTTCCTTCACCCAGAGAAGAAGAAAAACTTCATAACTTTACATCAAACACTCCATCTGCTGTACCTGTAACAGATTCCTCAGAGTCCATGTTTACCTCTGCAGAGGACATTTTTACTGGAAGTGAGATCTCAACTGTTGAATCTCTTCCACCCTCAGCTGGACGAGGTTCTCCTGAGGAGACAACAAGCACTCAGATTCCTTCTGTTGGTCCAGGTACACAAGACCCTTCATTCTCCTTCCAACCAACTGATGAAGGTTCAGCAGATGTTGCCATGCAGTTATCAAGTACAGAACACATGTCCACCTCTTCTCCTTCACAGTTGTCTGAGAAACTACTAACATTGCCAAAGCCTTCACCTCAAACTAAATCTGATGAGGAGAGTTTAGGCCAGGCAACTGATATTCTTTCTACAACAGCTCATACACCGCACATAAGAACATCATCATCAGATAATCTTGCAGCAGAGGATGGTTCAGGTTTTTTCACTTCTGAATTACCTGTACAGACTGTTTCCACAAAAGCTCCTGCATATGCAACCTCAAGTGCTGACCTGCTTATCACCACAACACATCCACTTCACAGTACACAGGAGCCCTCATTCTCCTTCCAACCAACTGATGAAGGCTCAGGAGATGTTGCAACCCAGTCATCAACTAGTCATCATACTAGTAGCTACAGCACAATTATGCCAGAACACACATCAACAGTGATGTATGTTACTTCACCCCTGGAAGAAGAAAAACTTCATAACGTGACATCAAAGACTACATCAATTGCTCCTATAACAGATTCCTTTGAGTCCATGCTTACCTCAGCTGAGGATGTTTTTACTGGAAGTGAGATCATGAC
>JAGFZM010000227.1:167332-194470 GCA_017657215.1 Limnothrissa miodon
TGTTGGTTCAGGTACACAGGAGCCCTCATTCTCCTTCCAACCAACTGGCTCAGGAGATGTTACAACTCAGTCATCAAGTACAGAAGACATGTCCATAGAGACATCAATAGCACATTCAACATCTGTCCCCACAGCAGTGTTCAAAGATGATGAGGGATCAGGTTTTTTTATATTCACTACAACCCACACTCCTCATCACAGCATTGCCACAGGGGACTCATCTGAGAAGCCAACAACTGTGCCTATTCTTGATGCCTCTGAAATATTTACTTCCTCTGAGGAAACGACTTCTGAGTCTCAGACAACAGAAGTTGTCACCAGTGGGTCCCTTACTGTAACAGTAAAAGATGCGTCTGCTGAGGAGACAGTGAGCTCAGAATTACTGTCAGTTGTGCCCAGCAAAGAGAAAGCGGCTACATCGTCTTTTCTCCATGAAACGGAAAAAGGTTCTGGGGATTTCACAGCCACAGTTTCCGCTGTACAGTTAATTACAACAACTTTTCCAATGATGACTACATCTAGACCTACCTTGCAATTCACCACAACCCAGTCACTTTTGGACGAGACATACAAAGACAGTACAGAAGATAAGTCATCAGAGACATCTACCACAACGAGTTCGCAGTTAATGACTTTTGAACCTACTCAACCCCCACTTGTTTTTGCAGTTCCCCCATCTCAACCACCAATTCCTGGTGCAATGACAACTGAGGCATCCACTCAGATTGCAACACTTTCTGGTGTGTCTGTTACAGATAAATCAGTATTGTCATCAACAGCCTCTGAAACAGGCAAAACTGTCTCTGTAGCCACAGAGGATCATCAAATGTCAACATCCCTAGAAGGTTTTGGTGGGAAGATCACTGAAACACTGGCAAGTACCCAAACCTATGATTTTAGTGTGGCAACAGATGAAGCCGAAACCAAGGAGGTAGAAGGCTCAACAGTGGTTTCAAGCAATGAAACTTCTACACAGTCCACTCCATTTTATACATATTCCAGCTCATCCCAAACCCCCAGGCCAGAGACATCAGTTCCATTGTTCACTCAAGACCTTGGAAGTGGCGAGGTCACAGATGGCTCTGGAATGGGTCCTGAAGGGTCAGGTGATGATGGTTCAGGTGTTGACAGTTTCACTCCAGTCTCCTCTTTGCCGTCTATTCACACTGTAGCTCCCATCACATCTAGCACATTGAGCCATGGCAGGTACACAACAACAGCAGCATTCCTACTGGACAGCACAGCTTCTCAGAAGGCTGATATCACAACTAAAGGCTCAGGCCTTGGAATCCAGACACTTGAACCAAAATCAGTTGTTCAGACAACTACAACTTTCCCCCATTTTGAACAATCCACAATTCAAGGCCAAACAAAGATGGCAGCCTCTTCAGTGGTATCAGTAACTCCCTATTCTGTCCCTTCAACCACAGAAAGTGAATACCTAAAAGTACCAGAACACACCACACCACCTCAAATGGCATCTGTAGAGTATAATAATCTAACAGACCAAGAGGTAAGCCCCGCTGTCAGCACTACTACCACTATAGTATTAACTGAGGGTGAGAATAATCTCTATTCCACAAGACCAGTCCTATCCATTGGTAAAATAATTGATGCAGACACACTTTCTGAACCCTCTTCACCTTACTCTCCCTCTATCCAAACACAGGAGGCAGGTGGTATGACAGCTACCATAACTCCACCCTTCTCTGTCATCATGACAGAGGAACCAGAGGGATCTGCGATTGATATCACATCTTCACTATACTCAACATCCAGTGAAGAGTTCATATCATATTCTGGAGACCCTTCCCAAAAACTCCAAACATCACAATCCAGTTCTGCCATCACAGAGGCTACATTTACCACTTCAATGCTTCCAATAATCACGTCTACCTTGAAACCAAAGTTTGATGTGTATACCACAACTCCAAAAACTCAACTTCCAGATACATTGTCACCCTTGTCTACCCTGTCTCCAGAATTAGATTCTAAGCATCCCTCAAAAGACTCCATTGTGTCCCCTCCCAATGCCACTGAAGGAAGCGGGGTGATAGAGACAAAAAAATCAACAGTTTCTACTTCAGAATTAGAAGCAGAAGCATCTTCTTCAGAGAGTTCATCTGTGGAAACAGTTGATTCTACAAGCACAAGCACACCCTATCCAACCAACCCTTACACAACATCCTACATGCCATCAGTCAGTGTTTCTGGACCAGAATCTAGACAAGAATCATCTAGCACTGGGCAGCCATTTATCATTATCACAGAGAAAGATGGTGCAGTTTATGCCACCACAGGGGAGGAGAGCTCAGGGTTGTCTCCTGACACTATAATCCAATCATCCATTTCCTTGTCATCTGTAACTTTGATTCCTGCTGTAACTGTGTCATCAAAAGTGAGCACAGTCTATACAGATGTGTCTACTGGCAGAATAAAATCTACTACCGTACAGCCATTTGTAATTATCACCGAAAAGGACAGCACAGTTTCGACTACTGATGATGATGAGGGTTCAGGTTTCACCCCTGAGACTCTAATCCCATCATCTGTCCCCTCCCTGTCTGTAACATCAATGCCTGCAGTAACTCTTTCTTCAACTGCAAGATCAACCTCTTCAGAGGAGACAGACACAGAATCCACAGAAAAATCTACTGAGAAAATAGATTCTAGCACTGGACAGCCATTTATCATCATCGCTGAACAAGACAACACACTTTCTCCCTCCAATGATACCACTGATGATGGTGATGAGGGCTCAGGTTTTTCCTCTGAGACTTTAATCCAATCAACTGATTCCTCCCGGTCTGTACCTTCAACGGCTGCAGTAACTCTGTCTTCAATTGCAAAATCAACCTCCTCAGAGGAGACAGACACACAACCGACAGAGAAATCTACTGACAAAACAGAGTCTAGCACTGGGCAGCCTTTTATCATTATCACTGAACAAGACAACACACTTTCTCCTTCCACTGATACCACAGATGATGGTGATGATGGCTCAGGTTTTACGCCAAAGACTTTGTTCCCATCAACTGTTTCCTCCCTATATGTAACTTCAACAGTAACTCTGTCTTCAACTGCAAAATCAACCTCTTCAGAGGAGACAGACACACAACTGACAGAGAAATTTACTGACAAAACTAGCACTAGACAGCCTAGCACTAGACAGCCATTTATCATTATCACCGAACAAGACACCACAGTTTCCCCCTCCACTGATGATGAGAGCTCAGGCTTCACATCAGATTCCCTGAATCTATCTACTTTCCAGAGTGCTGTAACTTCATCACCTGCTGTACAAACTTTGACAATGGCATTCAGTGAGAAATATACAAGTTCCACTGAAAAAGTCTCTTTATTACCAGATACAGATTTGGTGAGGCCTAGTCCATCAAAGTCATCTGTAGTTGAAGAAAGCTTTGACACACAGACCTCCAGATCTGCATTGATGTCCTCTACCTCAGTAACAAGTACATCCATCAAGGCTGAAACCAAAGTAAACCCAACAATTGAAATTATCAGTACCCACATTCCAATGTTATCTTCAACTGAATCAGATTATGATCTAGACTATGGCGTCCCAAATATTGGACAGGTCCATGCTATACCTAGTGCTTGGCCAGTGACTGAGCACAAACCCAAAAGCCCTCTATCCACTGTCAGCACAGAAAGCACAGTGGATGATGTGACTGTGCTTACAGGTTCCATTGCAGAGCCCGCTAATGGCACATCAGTACCTGAGTTTAGTGTCACTCCAGAATATTCCAGTCAGGCATCAAGCTCATCAAAGGAACCTCGAGCTGACCACAGTGATGCATCTACCACAAGTCAGACCAGTGTGGAGGGTTCATCCTCCAGCTCCAGCAGCTCAGAAGAGGCAACGGCTGTAGTGCCAACTGCTAGATCAAACTTGAGTAGCACGTCTGGGCCTCTTATATCCACATCTGTTCTCACCAGTGGTGGTGGAATGAACTCTGGCGAGCAGGTCTCAGTGATACCTGATCCCAGTGAGGCTGAAGGCGACACTGAGAAGACGTCACAACCTGAGAAAGAGGGGTCAGCCTCCAGCTCAGGTAGTGCAGAGAGCAATGTGGCAGCCACACAACAAACAATGGTCACAGAAAAGACGTCAGTGGAAGACATCACCACATCAACGGCTGAGGTTCAGTTTGTAAAGTTCTCCACCGTAACCAGCCCGTCGCTAAGGTTGAACCCAGGCGGCACCAGTTCGGTGCAGAAGGCTACTGGACAGGAGGAGCATGTGGTCCACCCCTCATCATCTGGCCCTTCAACGGTTCAACCACCCAGAGATGACAAAATCAAAGCTGATGACAACCTACCTCAGCCCGAGACCACAGTTCCCAGTGGAGTGATGGAAACCACCACTTCATTCCCAAGAGACCTAGGCCATCCAGATTTTGTTGAATCTCTGGACATAGAAGGTATACTGATATCCTGTCTCCCTTTCATTGTGTATGGTCTTAATATCATTTTAATCAGGTTAAATCTTTTTTAGGCCTCTTATGTGACAGTAATTCATGTGGTGGTGCTTCTTTCTTGTTATAGGTGTTCACTCTTGCCTTGAGAATCCCTGCTTAAATGGAGGTTCCTGTTGGAGAGTAGGTAATGTCAACACTTGCACCTGTATTGCAGGTTTTGGAGGCGAGCGGTGTGAAATAGGTAAGTGAATCTTCAAAAAAATTTATGTTTGTAAGGAATATTATTTATTTATATTAC
The DNA here is from genome assembly GCA_017657215.1 of Limnothrissa miodon. NCBI lineage: Eukaryota > Metazoa > Chordata > Actinopteri > Clupeiformes > Clupeidae > Limnothrissa > Limnothrissa miodon. Next base: position 172,073 of record JAGFZM010000227.1, read on the forward strand.
TATTGAAATTAATATTACTGACTCATCATTTTTAACAATTAAGAATTAATTAAGAATGAATTCATTTAATTTCATTTTACCTCTTTTTTACTAGATATTGATGAGTGCCATTCAAATCCTTGCCACAATGGGGGCACATGTGTGGATGGCCTGAACTCATTCTCCTGTGTATGCCTACCAAGTTATGCAGGAGCACATTGTGAAGAAGGTAAGTCTATTTTAAATTCAGTTTATTCCTGTTGACTAAGCAAGAGAACATCCACCCCTAATTAGATCGTTGCATAGATTTAAATGAGTATTTAAGCATATGGAACGCTGGTATGGTTTGAGTTTTCCACAGAGAGCTATGAATCAGAATCAGAATCAATTTTAGTATAGTTTAAGTATAGTTGCATATACAAGGAATTTGACTTTGGTAGGTTTTTTTGCTATCTAGACAAGCAACAAGGACATTCATCAGTATTCATACAGAGCTAGAAGTACAATGAACACATGATGGGCATCAACGCAATAGACAACAGACAATATACAGTACATACCTATCAACATAATGCACAAGTAATAAATTATACAAGAAGAGGTTCAAATTCTACCACACGGTGTGTGCATAATACAGTACTTGCTGAATCTATTTACAGTACTTACAGTAGTGTCGAGTATGCCATTAAATCTTAGACTGGAATAGAATGCACCGAGTCTATCTCTAGTCTAAGAGGCCCTGAGGGAGTGTTTCCAGTGCAGACAGCACAGGTGTAATGTCTGCAAATGAAGTTCTGCAGGCAACCATTTAACGCTGAGCATTTGTCACTAAGTGACTCATTTTTACTCATGGACATTTAGGGATAAATTACTCATGTCTACTCAAATTATGACATGTCAGTATGAGCACTACACATTGTCATAATTCTCCCCCCAACCACACACACACACACACACACACTTTTCACATGGAAATAAAATCTGAGTTGTAAGTGATATTTAATTTTATGTTTGCAGCTTATAAGCTTAGAAAAAAAAATGACAGTTAAAAGATTGTGATGTTTTTTTTGGTTACTGATTTGGTTATGACAGGGAGGAGATTAGTATGAATCATAATATTAATGGCTTCTGATGTGTTGTTCAGCAATTTCTCAGTGACGCCATACTCTATCCCTGGTGACACGGGCCAGTCTTACAATGTTTGCGTAATTCTCTCATAGACACTAGCTCTCTGCAAGTGTCCTAGCTCTTAGGAAAATACATGAAGCACAGTGGAGAGGAAGGTCATGTCATCTTTAAGATTAGCCACTTGAATGACATTAGATGTGATGTACTGGTCCGACAAATGAACTCCCATAAAATAATCTTCCTTTTCATTACTTCCACATCACTTGATGAAGAATACAGTTTGTGTGTAAGGAATGTAAGGACCTTCTGAGTAAGGACCTGGTGGCCACAGCAATTTAGGTCATTGGCTTTGAAAAGCCTCACTGTATCCACATCATGAGAATCCCCACGGTGGGTAGGCAAGGGTACAAACATCTGTGAGATTGCTGACTACAGTAGATGCTGCTATTAGACCTTTATCTTAAGTGGTGTTCACCCTTTTTTTCCATGAATGCAGCTGTCTCCAGACGCTGTGAGTCACTCACGTAAGATGCAGTCTTTGCCATGGCAAGTCTGAAAGCAGACCTTGCTGAACCCATTGGATGTAAACAGTTTAGTTGAATCACTTTCATATAACAGTGTATGTGTCAGTGGTTTCCTATTTTAAAACTGCACAAAAGTTCAGGGGGTCTCCTCTAATGTTGCAAAAGATTCATAGTGAGTAGTATGAAAATGACTAGTGTTGGCATTAATGTCTCTCTTTAAGGATTTAGGGTTTCCTCGGGACACTGTGGATAACTAGAGAAACTAGAAATATCTGATAAATGGCAAATTAGCGTCACTCTTTTTCTCTGAGTCTGATTAATGGTGTCTGTTTGCTGCGGGGCATGCTTTGTGAGATTAGGATAAAAGTAAGATAACATCAGGTGCTCCAAGCTACAAGCTATATAGGCCATGTACTCTTGTTCTGATACAGGAGTGGAACTGAGGTAGAAGGTAGAACTGAGGTAATATATATATATATATATATATATATATATATATATATATATATACTAGAATTCAATTTAGACTGGGAAAATGTGATTAGAAGTATTCTCTAATAAATATAGTAAATACATTTTGGTAAGTTGTTAAAGAACAGATTTCTATTGATAATTCGATTGTGTATATCTATTAAACTATTAAACATCTGAGACATATTGCCTCTAAACTGCTCTATTGCTTTTAAATGTATATTTTTTGTGTCAATTTCTGGTGTTTTCCCGTCATGACCATCTTCCTTCAACTTCACAGACACAGAGACGTGTAGCTATGGCTGGCACAAGTTCCAGGGTCACTGCTACAAGTACTTCCCCCACCGCCGCAGCTGGGACACGGCCGAGAGGGAGTGCCGAGTGCAGGGGGCACACCTGGCCAGCATCATTACCCTCGAGGAGCAGCACTTTGTCAACCGTAAGCACTGCTCGTCCTTACCTTAATCAGATCTGCAGTTTTTATCTATGCAGAAAAAGGTTTTGCATACACACACACACACACACACACACACCCTCTCACACAAACACACACACACACACACACACACACACATTTGCACACAAGTTTATACACACATGCACTCACACAGACACAAACACACACACACACACACACACCCACACACTCATACTCACAAAAAGAACGGGCCTTGAGCAGGCTTTGTGTAATTACAGTGGAAGTGATTTTGACAGGATCCTAGGCTTACAAAGAGCTTAAGTGCTGCCTCCCACTGATTCCCATGTCAGCGGGGGTCTGCACCTCTCACTAAACTCCACTTATGCACAGACAATGTTTAAAAAAGGGACTCTGTTAAAGAATTCCTCATCGCAGCTGGAATGCAGGTTTATGATGATCTATCCACACAAGTAAAATATGTCTGGCTAAAGGATATGTTTGTAGTGTTGGGGTTAGTTCCAGACAGCACTGACCTTCTTATGAAGAGGAAGGCAACAAGGCAGCTTGGGAATTTAATCACGGCTCTGTGAGTCATAGAGATGCAATGTCTCTCCTCTTCTCATTTTTTTAAACAATGTGTCCTTCTCCTATCTCAGGCCTTGGACATGACTACCAGTGGATCGGACTCAACGATAAGATGTTTGAGAATGACTTCCGCTGGACAGACGGCACGCCTGTGGTGAGTTGCTCGCATCGTGTCTGAGACGGCAGACTATTCCCCTCATGCACATCAACCCTAGAGTCTGATAACATCCGTGAGAGGAACAATATGCTGCGATTACGTAGTGTGACCAAGATTGCCTAATTATTGGCATAAAATGTGTATTACGTTAGAGAGTGAATGGAGTTGCTTAGTGGAGTGTGTGATTCAGGACGCTTTGATGCTGGCTGGTGTGGGAGATATATACTGTAGGCATTGTGGGTACTGCCTGTGGCCTGTTGTCAGTTGACAGGAAAAGCTAATTGTTGCTTTGGAGTCTTTTGGTGTGGACAGGGACTTCAAAAGATAAGCCTATGCTAGGCTAGGTGAGGCGTGGGGGAGGGGTGAACTAGGCCTAAGGGTGAGGGAAAGAAGATGTGCTATTCTTCTTTGTATGAAGACAAGAGCCTGGAGAGAGAGAAAGAGAGAGAAAGAGAGAGAGAGAGAGAGAGAGAGAGAGAGAGCTGATGAGTGTAGACAGGTTCTTATTCGTACCCAGGAGGCGTTTGAGAGCCGTTTACACAGAAAAGAGTTACAGACACAGATGAGATTGAAGCTGGAGGCCTGAGTGCTGTGTCTGTGGTGTGTGTGTGTCTGTGTATACAGCATGTGTGTGTGTGTGTGTATCTCTGAGAGAGAAAATGACATGGAAAACTTTGTGTATTTGTTTGTATTTGTCAGTGTGTGTGTGTGTGTGTGAGTTTGTGTGTGTGTGGACTAGCATGTGCTGTAATTGCGGCAAAGCTTCAGGGCACCCAAAGCTATTCTAGAAGAAGTAGCTGGAGGAGTTGGAAGGTGGTGGGTCCATGGGCCCAAGCAAAGGAAACTGGGGGAAAAATATCCCCCTACTACTAAAGTTATGGGGGTTATCGCCCGACAGTTCATAATCAGTAAAACTCACTTGACAGCCTTCAAACCCATATGGCAGTCTTGTCCCTGGAGCCCTTTTTCACAGCCTAGGAAACTGCAGATTCTAAGGAATTTTACATCTCTTCAGTGTGATTCAGTGTGCAGGGCTCACTAAGTGACACCAGCCACCATATGAAGGGTTCTTCTACTTAATATAGAGCTTTGTAAAGTGTTTGGTAGATCAGAGCTGTCTATCTTCGGCGTTTTGGTTTGTGGAGTATGTGTGGGCAAAGACACCTGGAAAGAACACGAGAAGCGAGTGAGAGGTTGATGCGTCTAGCCAAAGGGGCACAAATTTGAACAAATCTTTTCTGGTTCTTGTCTTCTCTTCTTTCTTCTGTCCCTTTTGCAGTTGACAGTTGTTTTCATTGGACTGTTGTTCTTTTGTTGCCAAGGCTACGCATGTGTGATTGTGTCATCATTCTTGATGAGGTGACGAGGTGACACATGGACACAGGAGCTAGGGGTGGTGCTGCTGATAGATGGGTATACAGGAGACCCGTTGTCGACGGCCGACGGACCAGGCTAGGGGACGAGCAGATAGTAGCCTTATTGTGGTAGTCCCTACAAGTCGCCACCTAGATCAGCCCTTGACATGAGAAGCCGGTGTTAGGTCCCTGTATTAATATTTACTATGGGCTAAAGCCAATACACTTGGCCAACAAAGCAGACACCCTTCAGGGACTCTTGAGAAAAGAGCCTGTAAGTCATTGCTGTCCTGCCCTACAGTAACACAGCAATGAAAACATTGTTTTACATCAGTTAGGAAAAGGTGTGGTATACACTGGAGTTAATTAATGACCTTATTTAACCCTGGTATTTGAATGGATTCTATTGTATAAATTGAGCAAAATCATGTAGTTTTGGAGAGTACAGACATTGACATAAGGAAAGGAGTAAAGTTATTATTCTGTTATAAATTTGTTATGATTAGGCACGGTTTGACAGGATTAATTAGTTGTCTTTGCTGTGTGCTTACCCTTGTGTAGTGATTCTCATGGAAGCAGAGAACTAGCTCCACCTTGTGGGTTTTTTACTGTATTGCACTAAAGGCCTTCACAGACAGTGAAGGCCTGGAGTACCGTATACATTTGCAAAAATAAATAAATAAAATCATTAGTAGTCATTGTTTTCTTCTGTCAGACAAAAGCTTTATTTTGTTTACTATTTTGTCTATTTTGTCTACTCTTTTAAAATCCATGAAATCACAAAACTATTTGGTTTTTTTTACTGCAGCAATATGAGAACTGGAGGCCCAGCCAGCCCGACAGTTTCTTCTCCTCTGGCGAGGACTGTGTGGTGATGATATGGCACGAGGACGGCCAGTGGAACGATGTTCCCTGCAACTACCACCTGACTTTCACCTGCAAGAAAGGAACAGGTGAGAAATGTCAAATCAAGTATTCATTCCACCATGGATCCAAGTGGTGCTACATTAAGATAACAATAAATAAAACATTGGGACAGGCTATCTATGGTGCACACAGGCTAAAATGTAGTCTACTTTGGATGCTACATATAAGTTAAGCTACAATCTACAATGCTAAAGTTAAGGTTAAAAAATCTTCCTATGTATTTCTACCTTATTAACACTTTATGCTGCATCTCTTTGTGATTTATAATTCAGTGGTTGATTTTGAGAACAGGTACTTAACCAAACAACTCATATTATTTGTCTGTTCGCAGTGTCGTGTTCCCAGCCTCCAACCGTACTGAATGCGCACACCTTTGGGCGCATGCGGCCACGCTACGAGATCAACTCCCTGGTGCGGTACCAGTGCAATAATGGCTTCATCCAGAGGCACTTGCCAACCATACGGTGTCGAGGGGATGGGCACTGGGATCAGCCCAAAATCTCCTGCATGACTCGTAAGTCTATCACTTTGACCAGGCCCTGGCAGGTTCATCCCCCGTCACACTCACTGAACTCTTGTGCCGAGTTTTCATTCCTCCAGTCTGACTCCTCTGACACTTAGTCAATACTGTAAGACATGGGGGTTTGCATTACAGCAGTCACAGTGGGTGAAGTCTATGCATGCAAATGCCATCTCAGGGCAGATCACAGCAGTGGGGTGCCACCCATTGGATCTCAAATACTTGTGTTGATGTATGTGTATGTATGTATGTTGTGATGTATGTATGTTTCCTTGGCAGACATTTTCACCCAAAGTGGCATGCAATACAGAAAAACTGCTGTAATTTTTTTTTTTACAGTAAAAGCAAAAATTTAAATTTAATTTTTTTTTCCTATTAAAAGTACTAATTAAGGCTATGACCCTAATACTTGGGGACCATTAATCTAATCCACTGAAAGGAAATCCCTACATATATATTTACATACATGTACAACCCAAAGCTAATAGTGTTAATCAATGTGTATGTCTATGTGTTCTTTTACAGCATCACACTACCAGAAGATATACCTCAGGAGATATAACACATTCAGCATATACAACAACCATCGGAGGAGGGCTGCGCAATCGACTCGACAGCGCCGCCATGGTGGCAGCAGAAGAAACAGCACTAGGAAATAGACAGCAGAAGCCTTCAAGTGCCTTTATTTCACAACAACTTATGGATGTTCATGTGAATGTCCAATAATAATAAGAGAGAGAATGACAAGGAAATGACACGCGATTCATTTTTGAATGGAGAAAGAATTCCTAGGCCCTTTCCAGTATTTTTTAACAAAGAGATACTATTTTTATAAAAACAACAAGGACTTTCAAGCTCATGTATTACCTACTGTATACTGAGAGAAAGACTGACCTCAAATTCACTGCTTTTTTACATTCTAGTGCATTTATCTTTTAATACACACCAGGGAAGCAAGGTGACAGGTGTTTTGTAAGAGATGTTTCTGCATTCATTGGAAACCCACAACCTTGCTTGAGAGTACTCTACTACACTGCTACACAAATTCAAGGCTGCAGTGCTATAAAATAACTACTTAAAGAATCTGTTCAGACTGCATCAGTTCCAGTAAAACATGAACTGCCCAGTGACGGGGGAGCTGGGGTGGAGTGGGGTGTGTGAAAATGCTGCCGGCGTTGTGGCATCAACAAAGAGACGGTTGCATATGACGGAGTACACTACATCGAACACAAGGCGTGTGTGTTGTGGGACTCACTGATCACTTGCGGATGAGCGGTGACGAAGCCCACAAACAGCCACTCCCAGCCCTTCACCACAACTCACCACAGAAGTGGGAAAAAGACTCAACTATGCAATTCTGAAAACTGACAGAAGATGGCTCAGTCCAAAGGCTTGGTTAAGTCCAATTGCATTTTGCATCTTCAAGGCAAACAATATGAACTGAAGCTTTTGTATGCAACAGTATATTAGAAACAACTATGAATGGTAATGGATATGCTTTGCCAGAGCTGTTTGTTTCCCTAAAGTGCCTTTGCAATTGATGTTTTCCAGGAAAGTAAAAACTAAGGAGCTATATATGGTTTGCATTTTCTCAGATACATAATTCGCACTTTTTTTCCATTTTGTTTTTGTTTTGTTTTTGTAATCATTACAGGTTAATAGACTCACAAACACATCATACTGGATAATTTATTTCCTGCCAGCAGATTGATCAAGTCTAAGTGTTTGCTATGAACAATGTGTGCTTATTAATTAAAAAAGAATGTACTGTGTGGGCCACTCACAAAGAGGAACGACTTGTACAGATGCATCTAAAAAAACAGAGATGAAATTAATTTATTCTCCAAAGCTGCTCTTTATCTTTTTTCTTTTTTTTTTGTCTTTTCTCTAGCCTATAAAAGATGTCTCCTGACCTAACTATGCCTTTAGTGTGGTTTAGGACACTTGGAAAATGGCAATGATGAAATGAGCATTACTTTTTAGGTGGTTCAATGGACCAAACAGGCAATCAGCAAACATGACCTGGCATCAAAGAGATTTTTAATGTAATGTTGCTCAGTGTAATGATGTCCCCAACCTCACCCCCCAAGGCAGATTCTGATTCAATTGTATTGTATTGTTTTTTTTTTTTACTAGAGAGAGAAAGAGGAAGAGTGAGTGTTACTGTGTTTGTCTTGGATTGTCATATGTGTTTTTAATCTCTTAAGTGCACATAACATCATTTCATATTTATAGAGTAACATGTTTATTATGCAATGTGAATGTTTTGGGAACTCGTTCGAGGGGGAAAAAAGAACTTTTTGTACATGCCTTTTGTCACCAAAGAAACAAAGTTTATTACATTACATTCCGCCTCTTCTGTTCTTTGTTCTGTCTGTCTGTGTTTATGTGCCGCATGAGACTCAAGCTACTCTGATTTTGATTTAGATTTGGAGTCAGTTTTGTTTTGGAGTGATGCACTGATAAACAATGTAATCTTATTCCAGTGATTTTGGTGGTTTCTTCTTTACAACACAGTGTTTTCACTGACGAGCGAGACAGCCAATTTGTTTAAAGCAATTACAAATGTCAAATGATGTGTGTGACTTAATCATGACAACTGCTTCACCCCGCTAATATATTGTAAACAAATAGAAAAAGCAATGAGTCATTTAACATGCATAAACAGAAAACAAACATGACCTGTCATCCAGTCAGTTTAAGATCACACCTTTAGGTCTGGGATCAGAAAACGGTCGAAGACCTTGAGACAATTTCAATTTCAAACAACGAGAATAAATTAGTTAGGTAGAGTTGTCAAAAGCAGACCCTCTAGTAATAAGCTACAATCATTTGTTATTTTACACATGCTCTCTGTATGCTTTCAAATGGGATTTTTGGGTGAACACAACGTCCACAGAAAAATATGTGGTGAATGGCATCACAGTATGTTCAGCAGATGGTGTGAATTCACAGGGAGCTCCTGGCAAAGCAGCCCAGCTCCACAACATATGCATTGCATAGGCGCTCCGTGCAATAGTCTACAATCACTGGCTGGCGTCCAGAATGAACATAGCCTTTGTCACTTGGCACAGTGTCATGGATGTGGAAGCGCACATGACAAATTGAACATTTGAGACTTGAAACTTGTTGGCACATTTCTACGGTGATTTGCCGAATGATTTGGAATTCAACCCAGATTGACAGAACATCTGTTGAGTGGTGTCATATTTTGTATTTTTTTTTATTATTTGTTTTTTAGTATACTGCATGTACGTGTGAGTGTGAGAACTGTGGAGGTATTAGGTTGTAGACTGTGGGAACTAAATTAGCCACACAGCTAATGTTGACACATTCATCATCATAAAACATGGATGTCAGTCTGGAAGCAATGCCCAGTGCTGTCAGAAAGGAGGCTGACTGGTGGTTGTAACTCAGTAAAGCTTAACCAACATTGATTTATTTCAGAATTATGCTCCATTTAAATCATTCATCGATAAACCTCATAAGGGGAATGGGACCAGCTGCTTTGGCATTGAGTAAAACAATACCTTCATTGGGTGCTTCATACAAATGACTCAGTCCCTACAGCATGGGTGCTAGAACCAGTATATTTCCAGTGACTACGAGACCGAGCAGTTTGACGCAAGCTAATTAACACATTGTGAAAAGCGATTCTGGTGAGTAATGCGGTGCCCAATTGCTTGAGGGATTTCAAAACACACATTTTGTTCTGCGTCATCTTTTCAGAGAAGCAACCTCACAAATAGGCCTACTAGAAAGCATCCTCAGGGAAACCACCTCCCGTTATTTCTCCCGAAGAACCGCTCCAGACCACTAATAGCCGTGTTAACTGGGCAGAGTGTCAAGGCACATTCTTCAAAACAATGAAGATGCTGGATGATTTTTGTCATGAAAAGCACCAAAAACGCAAGGGACTCGCCCTACGGATGGGTGTTGGCTGTTGATCCACACCCATAAATAATGATCTGGGTTTTGGCTAGGATATAGCCTACATCAGAGTAAGAAGTCGTGAAAAGATCTGCAATCTTCAAATGTCTCTCTCTCTTCACGCTACAGCACAAGGAATAAAAAAAAACATGGTGACAAAAGAGATGTTGTTCATTAAAACATTTAAAACATTTAAACATGTCCAAGACTTAATTAGCTGAAATTACACTTTTGCATATTGAGATTGGCTGACCGGTAATAAAAACAAGTGGTGATTTAGCACCAGACTCACACTGGGGGTGTACACACACTGAATATTTCTTATGCACAAATTAGAACTTTTATAGGCCTATATTTGTATTCTGCAGAAGACAGGAGATGATTATCCACACACCTGTACTAGTAGTTTTGGTGTATTTTGCATTTTTTCCTGTGATTTGTGTTTTCATTTGTTTCTCTACTCACTAGGCCGCAGCTGCCTTTTGTATCATACAGTAATTCTGAAGTAGGCATCACCTACAGTGAATGGTAAGTACACTGGCACGCTCGCCATGGCAGACGAACAACTGGTTCGTCTTCCTGATGCTCTGCGTACGCGTCAAATAGGCACGAAGCGCTGTGACTGGGCACAGAGTAACGGGCACAGAACTGCACAGAACGAGGGTCAGTGGACAGCACTTTCGGGCGAGAAAAGGGATTTGGTCGCAGCATGACCCGCGCGTCACCTTGCGTGAACTCAAGACAGTCAGGACTGACCGACAAGGCAGTCAGATCGCTGACGCGCTTCACCGAGACCAGGGCGAGCAGAAGCGCAGTCTTAAGGGAAAGCATCTTTAGACTGGCACTCGACAGAGGGTCAAAGGGCGTAAGGGCCAGTCCACGTAGGACAGTGGCCAGGTCCCAAGTAGGGACCGAAGGGGAGGAAGAGGGGCGGAGGGCTTGGGGTGCCACGGAGGGCACCGGCTTGGGGTGCCACAGCGACCCGTGAGCCTGCGATAGGAGGTCTCTCCTCAGAGGGAGAGTCCACGGCTGGCCGTCTAACAGTGAGACCAGATCTGAGAACCAGCTCCGAGATGGCCAATTGGGGGCGATCAGAATCACCCTGTGAGCCCCCGCTCTGATCCTGGCCAACACCTGACGCATCAGAGGAAGGGGGGGGAAAGCGTAGAGCAGACCGCGCGGCCACGGGTGTGCCAGCGCGTCTGACCCTAGCGCCGCATCTCGTTCCAGCGAAAACCACGCTGGGCAATGAGCGTTCTCTCTCGAGGCGAAAAGATCGACTCGTGCCCGCCCGAAGCGGGACCAGAGGCTGTGCACCACGGCTGGGCAGAGGCGCCAGTCGGTTGCACGCGGAACACCCCTGGAGAGGAGGTCCGCGCCTGTATTGCGAACACCTGGCAAGTGCGCCGCCCTGATCGACAGGAAGTGGCGAGAGGCCCAGGTGAGCAACTTCTACGCCAGGCGAAACATGTCCGGAGAGCGCGTGCCGCCCTGGCGATTGATATACGCCACAACAGTGGTGTTGTCTGTACGCACAAGAACGTGTTCCCCTCTGAGAAGAGGATGAAACTCCTTCAGAGCGCAGAAGACAGCAAGGACTTCTAACACATTGATGTGTAATCTCCTGGAGGCTGTGCCCCATGTCCCCCTGGCGGGGCGACCGCAGCAAACGGCGCCCCAGCTGGTTTTGGACGCATCGGTGGTCACCGTCATGCGTCTGGCTATAGCGCCCAAGGCGCCGCCTCCGGTGAAGGAGGACGGCCTGCGCCAATGCGCGAGGGCTAGCCACATGCGTCTGGACACTAAGATCCGACGGGTGGGGTTCGACCTGGAGGATACACCTAGCTCCGCTAAGGCTAGCTGCAGCGGGCGTAAGTGTAAGAGGCCGAGTGGGACAGCGCCGCCTGCGGCGCATAGGAGGCCCGTCAGTCTGAGACACAGCCTGGCCGAAACGCAGGCACCTAGTCTGAAGTGGCGTAGACACGCCCTGACGTCCTGAAGCCTCTTCGGTGTGAGCGTCGCTCTCATTGAGCGTGAGTTCAGCCTCACGCCCAAGAACTCGACCTCCTGGGAGGGAGAGAGCATGCACTTGCTTAGGTTCACTAAGAAACCCAGACTGTGCAGGTGACGCAAGACCACGTGGGTCTGTGACGTTAGGAGCTGTCTGGAACCTGCCAGCAGCATCCAGTCGTCCAAGTAATTGAGGAGTCTGATCCCCTGAGCGCGTAGCGGAGTGATCGCCGCCTCCACGCACTTGGTGAAGCACCGAGGTGCTAGAGATAGACCGAAGGGGAGGGCTGCGTACTCGTACGCGCTGCCCTCGAAGGCGAAGCGTAGAAAACGCCTGTGCCTTGGGACTATGCCTATGTGAAAATAGGCGTCCTGAAGGTCTATGGTGACCATGTAGTCCCCCTGGCGGACTGACTCCGCCACCATTCGCCCCGTGAGCATGCGAAAGGTGAGAGGTTTGAGCGAAGCATTGAGCGCTCTGAGGTCTAGGATGACAGCCAAGTGGGTTGCGACCCAGCAGCCGGCTGTGGCGCGGCTTTGGGCGCGTCCGCCTTCTTCTTCTGTTGCGTCCGTTGAGGTGTACGAGCACGCGTCTGAGGAGCAGCGGGAGTGGTCGAGTGAGGCGGGGCACGCTTAGGAAGCACGGGTTGCAGGGCCTGAGCCGCCGACTTCGTCTTCTCTAAGCGGTCGCGCTGTAGTTCCAGCGCCTGGCCAAACAGAGCATCGGCGGAGATGGGAGCATTCAGGAGATGCTTCTTCTCCTTCTCTGGCATAGAAGAGAGGTTCAGCCAGAGATGCCTGTCAAGGACGACCAAAGAGCCAAGGGAGCACCCGTCGGCTTTAATGGCCGCCCGGATGGCCAGTGAAGTGAGGGCGGTGATTCTGCGGAGCTGATGGACGGTTAGTTCCGAGTGCTGCGCAGCTAGATCTGCCACCAGTTCCTCCGCCAAGGAGGAGAGGAGAAAGGCGGTATTCAGCGCCCTTATCGCCTGGCCTGTACATATGAAGGCTTTGGAGGTGAGCTTCTCCGTGCGTTGACAGGAGGGGAGCTCGGGAGGCAATGTCCAGGTGGTGGCAGAGGCTGGTGCTAGGCAGCCAGCGACCGCATCCTCAACGCGAGGAAGCTGTAAGAGGCCAATGGCGCCCGCATTGTCCATCGCGTAGAACGCCGCGTGTCCCTGGATAGGGGCAATGGCGGCGTAGGGAGCCTCCCAGGAGCCCTGCGCGTCAGCCACAACCGTGGGGTGAGCAGGGAGGGGGAGAGCGTCCGGAGAGGGAAGCGCGCCGGAGAAGGGGTCGAAACGCCCTTCCGGATAGCGCTGAGGCGGAGGCAGGCCTAGCCTGCTAGCCGCCTGTGTAGCCAACGAAGCTAGCTCAGAAGCTAACTGGGCGGCGTGGGTCTTCACGACCGGTGGCATATCTTCAACAGTGGTGCCTTGAGTGGAGAGGAAGAAGGACAACTCCTCCTCATCCACGGCCTCGATAACTGGTTCGTCATCGCCGTCGCCCTGAGGCGGCGTGGTAGCCGCGCGGGCAAAGGAAGCGCCGATGGAGCTAGCAGGGCTAGCCTGGTGGGCCGCGGTTAGCTGGCTAGCTGGTAGCAAGCTAGCCGCTGAGAAGCTAACCGACGGCCGAGTAGCCACTGAAGATCGATCGATAAGTCCAACCGGGTGCGGGGACGCCGGGGAAACATCGAGAGACTGGTGGGGAACGATACCCCTGGCGCCAGCGGGGGAAGAGCCCGCCCCTGTAACACCAGTGGAACCCACGAAGAATGCCGTTCTGTTGGCGATAGCCGTAGGGGAGAGGCGTTCGCAAGCCGAGCAAAGATCTGGCCGCGAAAAGGCGAGCATAGCATGCTCGCTCCCCATACAGATAAAACAGATGGCATGGCGGTCGGAGATCACCATCGGACGGTCACAATCGGTGCAACGACGAGTAGCCATCTTGCGTCTCGTGGTACCAGAAGTCAGGGACCGGCGTGAGCACTTTGAGCAAGACGGAATCCCTCGGAGAGCTTTGAAAAAAGCTTTTGTGGTGGGCTTTCAAAAAAGCCGTTGGTTTTAGAAATATTTGCAAGAGCAAATGAAGACGACTCAGAAACACACGCAGTAAGCGAGGTGAAAGAGGCAAAGAGGACCTGAAGCGTAAGCGCAGTCAATATATAGACTTTCTGACGTCACGCAGGGCTGTCTAAGTATTTGCCTGCGCGCGTCAGTGCGCTTACTGCCCTTTTTTCAAAGGGTTGGTTTAAAATGACTTCAGAAAAGCAGGAGATGATAGGCATCATCCACTCGTACGTTTCGGCTTCGAAACGAAAGAGAACAAACTTACTACAGGAGCGAGGACAGAATCAAGCGAGACACAAGACACCCGACATTCGACAAGCGACAATGAACCAACAAAGACTGAAGAGAGACAGGGGTTTAAATACACAGGGAGATTAGGAACAAGACTCAGGTGTGACAAGGCGGGGCTAACTAATACAATAATCACAAGACAAGACAGAGTGCAGGTGAGGGGTGGACCCAGGGAACTGATTGACAGGAGGGAAGACAATCACATGACCACATCAGGAAGAGAACAGGGGAAGACAGACACATGGCAGGAATGACAGGAGCACATGACATGACAAAGAAACCAGGAAGTGAAACAGGAAACAGGCACAAAAACACCAGGAACTAAAACTGAAAAACTAACACACAAAACACCCCAAAACCCTGACAATTTAGTGTCTTAGTTGCACTTGCCGCAATACTGAGTCAAAGTAATGGGTTTTTCCGCCAGTAGCAAACTGGGCAGTTTTAGCACCTTTCTGTGCTCCCCTCTGGTGTAGCTCCAGCTGCTGAAGAGTAACTTCACAAGCCTTGACCATGGTTCAGGGCTTCCTCTGCACACAGAGACCTCCACAAAACCTCTTGAAAGCCATACATCTTTTGTTGGCTATTGACCCTGGCGGGATTTGTTGCTCCAAGGTCTTGGAGCCCCTGACATATTTTCCACATTAGGGGACCTGGGTTCTCACTTTACCAGCGCAAGCAGGCAAGCTCTCTGTCCACTTTTCGGGGGGAAGCGATTTACAAGAGGATTATGTAACACGCCGTAAAGGCCTACCACATGAAAGATGTGGGTAATGTTCAGAATCGTCTGATGACTTAAACATTCCAATGGACAAACAGATGTGTGAACATTTACATCACACAGACACACACAAATACTGTATACACACTTGCACACACACAAATACACACACACACACGCATAAACATACATGAATAGACACTGACACACGCACAAACGCACACACACACTCAAACTGAAACTTAGCTTACACACTGAAACTCGCATTCACTCTCCAAGAAAAGCATTCATAAAATGTTGAAATTTTATTGTACTGTAACTCTTGTGTGAAGTTGTTGGCACTCGCCATGTTAGCCCAATCTCGTGAAATCCTCTGTTTAATCATTTCTAATGCCTTGGATTCTCTGAGGCCTTTGCGTCACCTTTTTACAGTGCGGTGTCAGTCAGGGCAGTGCATGCTAATGAGGAGCGGCCCCTAAGGCCGGAGGTTTTACTTTTTTCCCACTCGATTGCAAATAAACCAGATCATTCGAACTGCATGACTCTGCACCCTTAAAAACTAAAAAAAAAAAACCTTACAACTAAAGATTATCTTCTGCTCTCTGGCTCTGGAGGAGTCAGTTGGAGCTTCTCATTATTTTAGCAGCCATTGTGCATTGTGCTTTTGTCAGGGATATACAGTACAGTAATATTCAGTAAAACATTCGAATTCCATTACGCTAAACGGGACAGGACATTACATGGATGGCCTATATATCTGACCGAAAGAGTTGTGAAGGCCTGACAACATGTAGGGAAACACTTCCAGACGTTCTTTTTTACGGGCAGCCAGCAAACTACATGTCCGGGGTTCTGCAGTGTTGGATTTGGTGTCAGAACACTGAACTAATTATTCAGGGTGGTCTAAAGGGTGGGCTCTGGTTCTCATTCTGGAACAATCTACCAACAACTACTAATGGTGGGGGTTAAGGCACACTATGAAGGGTTCTCATTGGATGCACACTGAGTCCTTGCAAACCATCCAAAAACTCCTTTTGTTAGGGAACACAAAATTACCAGGCGGCATTGCCAGTCAAACCACCCTGGAAAAGTAACACATACTCACATAACTGAGCCCTCTAACCAATCCCGCATGCATACTACCCATGACTATCCACCAACTATTTCAGCTGTGAAGAGGAGTTCAACTCTCTGCACACTAAGCATTTAGAGCAGAAAGTATGGGACCAGCCACAGAGGAAATGCAGACATGATGTTTAAAGAAAGAGGAGGAGAATAAAAAAAAACTTTCAGAACTCAAATAAAATTGAAGGCTTTTATTTTCCATTGGGACATGGGATCAAGGAAACATTATTTTGGATCGCATTTGTTCTGTTGTGTGCACATAAAACAACGTGGAAACTACCTATATGATCAAAATATCCTTACGGCTGTACTTGCTCTAACCAAGCAATCACATGGAGTAAGCAAAAAGCCATATTTGAATCTAAATTTCACTAAAATTGTCTCTGACCATTCCTAGGACTCCATATGTATGGAGTAACAACTGGGGTTACTATAACAATACAAGGTGACATTAGTGTAAGTTTAGTTTAACAAATATATGATAAAGTTGCATTTCTTATGAATATGCTAAACAAATTGTTGTGTAGTTGCTATAGCATTAACACACTGGGAGTCCACATTATTCCATCACAGTGATTATTTGACCTTTTACATACTAAAAGTAATAAAATATTTCAGAAATGAATCGGGTGTTGTAAAGTGAATATCGGCCTATTTGTAATATTCAGGATTCCCTTTTACATCTCATGGCCCAGTCAGACTCTGCGTTTCTTCTGTTTATTCTCCTTGTGTTGTAAACTTTAGACTATACTGCCATGTCCAATGGATAGCCAGCAGACATGTAACAAAAAAGCTATGTAAACTACTAAGAGTCTCCAGCGACTGGGGGCATGAGTTGTGGTGTGAACAATAAGGCCTAGCCCAAAAGTCTTTAAGCACTGTTGCCCCTCAGCAACTTTGTCTTGGATAGAATTCAAGTGGCTACCAAGTGCATAGTAAAACCTGATGCTATGCTGCAGTTTCTCATGGGCAAAAAAGGTGTACAAATGCTTGAGAATGCTTCTATAGTGTCTAGATGGGGATTCGATTTTTTTCTTGTCTTGGCAATAAATGTCCAGTGTCAAGGTTGATACAGCTGCTACCGATTCTTTTTTTCTGTACATCCAAAGTTTTGTGTCATGGGTGGCAATGAATTCAGACTAGACATTAGACAATTCCAGACATTGTCAATTCATGGCAGCTGAGAAGGTTATGAACACTAACCTCTAACTTTCACTCTGACTGAATTTTATCTCAAGATAAGTCTGAGAAGAGCCAATGATGACTCTAAATACAGTTCTGTCCATTTATATGGGTCTGTCTACAATGCATAATGTGGCATACTTCCTTATACATATTTGCGTATGAGGACATGTAGAAATGTAATTACAAAATACAAAACAGAATCACAATCAAAAAACACAAGAAAAGAAAACAAAGAATAAAAAAGATGGTCATATAGATTACTGTGAGTTTTCTAAACATCATTAGCTGAAGGGAAAGTTAAAATGGAGGAACACAGATAATTTGATGATGGTTAACCATAAAAGATGAGAAAACAGCTACTTATCAAGACATAGGAAGACTGACACATACATTCATTTTTATATTTCAAGCAGATAATTCAAACACATAATCACAGTTTATAATTTTTAAAAGTACACTGAAAAGCAGTCAAAGAAAAATGGACATGAGGCTTGTGAGTGACAGAAAGAAAACAGTTATAGAACAAAGAAAAAAAGGAAATTTGGACTTAAGTCATTCCAATCTAACAGTGGCTTTTTTTTATTTTAAAGAAATAAAATGTGCTTCACTGAACTACTCTGACACATTCACAGAAAATAGTCATAGCTAGCCTGATGTGTCTCAATCTACCATCATCTCATCCTTGCATAGTTGTACAAAACATCCAATTTTTTATCAAGTTTACCAATATTTCATTAACATTGACTAAATTTGATGCTGTTTACAAATGTATATGCGTGGAATGTTTCAGTACATGATGTATCTTGTACAGTAACTGAGGTTTACTCAGTTTTTATATATAATATAAAGATTATCACAGTTTTGGTGGAATAATGCTTGTTCATGCTAATAGTCCATTGTGTACTTAAACATGTTGTTGTTGTTGTTGTTGTTGCTTCTTCTATCTCTTTGGTTGTTATGATAGAACCTTGACATTTCTGTGTAACCAGTTCTTACTGGGTTTTGTAGCAGTACACACCGTACAGCTTTTGTTTCTTGTCGGGAAATCCGACCATGCGCACCGCAGCCTCAGTCGGACTGCAGTTCTTCCTGGGGTTGGAGATTGGGTAGCGCACACTACCATCGGCCAACCAGCCAGCGTCGCAACGGTCGTACCCCTGCAGCTTCCATGCAGAGTAAATGTGGCCCACTTTGGCAATCTCAGCACTGTCGTTCCGGCAGGCTTGTACGGCTTCATCGAATGTCAGCTTGTCGGGCTGGACCAACCAGTAGAAGCGTCCTGGTGATTTGAAAGTAAAATATGAGTTTGTAGGTTATTGCAAGTCATCATCTAACACTTCCCTAACCTGTAACTGTATCTTATCTGTATGGGTGTCTTTTCAAAAACTGTAAAGAAATGACCTAAAAGTAATGACAACGTCAAACCAAACTGTATTACAAAGTTACAACTTGTAACACCGCTTTGTAATGCAAATGAATTGTGATTGTAATGGACCAACCAAATCTTACCGAATTTCAAAAATAGACAGAGTAATTGTAAGACCACTACTATTACTCAGATGTACACTACTTGTACAACAACAGGATTACACTCCTATGTAATTATCCAGTTACCCATTGAAGAAATTGGCTTGCAGTGGCCATGAGCCTTACAGATACTGTATATTCACAACCCAACACCAGACAGACCTTCTAATTCTTTTTTGTATATAATTTCAACCACACTTAACTAGGTCACAGGTTATCACTTATGCAATATGCTAGAGTAGCTTCTTTAGCTACCTATCATTTTACGCAATATGCCAGTATAGCTCTAGCTACCTGTCAAGGGTCCTTTAAAGCAGAAGACATCAAAGCGGCTGTTGGACTTGTCACGCCTGCCGTAGTTCCTCAAACCGGCTCTGGCCTTGCCACCACAGGGCTCTCGGGGTTTGGTGATGGGGTACTGCACGGAGCCGTCGTTGAGCCAGCCAGCATTGCACCAGTCCAGGCCGTCCTGCCAGGCTTCATAGAGCTGTTCAAAGGAGGCTACCTCAGAGTCCTGATCCATACACGCCCGCTCGCCATCGTCGAAGTTCATGTTGTAGCGGCCGAAGCGGGGATAATACGGGAACACAACACCTGAGGGTAGAAAGGATCATTCTTTCTCAGAAGAGCCAAAGAATAAACCCCTATTACTGAAAGTGTGAGCTTTTTGTGCCAAGTATATTCAAATGTTGTGCCAGACTCTGTCAAAACAATCTATGATTAAGTTCTTCTTGACTTGTTTGTATTTCTTAAACCATCTTGTGTACAACTATTATCAAGGGTGAGAGTTGTTTGGAGATGGTAGCAATATATTAGCATTTCTTTGGTGGCAAAAATTGGCGGCGGACTATTTTGAACACATCAGCACATTTTAGCTTCACTGTGAGAAACACATGAAGACTTGATGCTGTTACATCAAACAAATCACTACCAGCTTCAGAGATTTCCATTGTACTGGACAACGATCTCATGTTAACAATGGCTAGTTGTGCCAGGCAGCTTTCTTTATGCCCAGTAATCAAAATTCCCCAAACTCCATTTGTTAGCCCAATGCCAAGTCAGCCAGGGCGGTCTTGGCCCACATGGAAAATAGAAACCACACTTTCCTACAATGTGCTTTTTCATAAACCTAAGCTTGTTTTACTGTTGGTATAAGTAAATGGGATGTGTACAAGGAAAAGTCGTGTATCTGGATTCTAGTGTTCTGTACAAAGCAAACAAACAAATAAACAAAAATCTGGCCATAAAATAAGAAATAAAAATGTGTTCTCACATCTCAAATAAAATGTAATTTTATGAGGTCCACTCACCTGCCATGTCTTCGAGTTTCACGTTCACCTCATGAATGTTGTCATCCATGCCATCGATGACCTCACACTTGTACTTGCCATTGTCGTCTGGGCTAAGGTTGGTGATGATTAGGGAAGCGTCGTTGTCATCAGCCTCCTGCATGAATGCGCGATCCTGGAAGCTTCCGTAAGCCTTCTTGTGAAATCCCATGGAGACAAACACGTCGCTTTCCCTCGAGAGGTCGGAGTTGAACTTGGTCCATTTCACCCTCATGCCAGTGTTGCCAAAACTGAAGCCGGAGGTGCGAAGTAGGCGGCAAGGCAGAGTCAGGTTGCCTCCGCGGGTACCGAGGAAAGTCGGGTAATCTGAAAGATAATAGAAAACCATTCGTTAAACCGATGAGCTGCGGGGGAAGGAAGTTTAGAGTCATTTACTGACCCGTTTCTGAACTACAGTGGTTTCTAGGATTAATGTCTCAAACTAAATAATAAAACAATATAGATTGCATGGCAGAATAGATGTTCCTTGTCAAAAGCAGAACAAAAGAGTCATTGTACATGCTGGGAGACTGTTGCAAGCCACATAAATCCAATCATAAGGCAGCCAGACCAGCCAAACCTCCACATCAAGAGCCACGAATGCAACGGCTAAACAGTGCCGTCTGCCCATGTGCATTATTGGAAAGCTATGGGAAATTATAACGTCTGGAAGTGGTTAAAGTCCCCATTATTATCTCTGAGGAGGTTCTCCCAGTTACCTGTGAGAAAGCCCTGCAGGCCAGGGGGTTTGCATCATGTTCCCCCCTTCAAAGAACAACTTTGCCAGAGGGAAACATTGTGTGACCCCCATCATCAAAGCTCTCTGCTCACTCCTCCCGACCCAGTAGACTTCCTTTCCCCCCGCACACTTCAACTCTGGTCCGTTTCTTTTTTCTACTGCCACACAAAAGATCTTACCTCAAATAAGACATTGTACCATATCATCAAGTTGGATTAACTCATCTAATGTGATTTAAATTTATCTTTGGCTTACTGCCTTATACTGGAGACAAAGAGTCTTTTTTTATTTTAGATATCTGCTATGTTTATGTGTAGGGCTTTCCTCACAGTTAGGATAGTGAGCATGATATTTTATATTTTATGAGTGTGCAAATCATTATTCCTTAAGCACGTCTGCTGCTTTGTTGTTTTTCCTTGGCCTCTGGGTCTTGGATATTTCATGGCCCACATCCTGCACAGTATATTTTCCAAAATAGCATCCCAAGGTTTCATGTCTAAAGCCAGTTCAGCAAAGACATACTCACAGTGTGATGTTGAATAGGTTTTACAGTATTTCCACTATTTTCTGTTAGGGTAGAAAATTATGCGCATAGACTAAGCAATTTTCGGGGGACAAAAAGCTGTTTCAACATCATTTGTCACCGGGGAAACGGCTGAGGCAGCATTTATTTGCTTAGCATTGCAAAAGTGAACTTTTCTCACAAGTTCCGCCTGTTACATAAGGACCTGTCATCATTATGTATTTAATGTCTCTGATGACAGCTCTCTGGTGCAGACCAGTTGATTTGGACTGTTATTTCACAAAGTTGCACTTTCTGTCTCACCCTCTTCTCTGGTCTATCCTCTTTTTTTACATCCCTCCCTTTCTTTCCCTCTCCCCCTCCCTCTTTGTCTTCCTTTCTCTCCTTTGCTCTTTGTCTTCCATTCTCTTTCTCTGTATTCCTCTCTCCTTGCCCTATTTCTCTGCACCCCTTTTCCCCTTTCTTTCTTTGTCTTTCTCTCCTATCTGTTTCCCCCTTCTACCCTCTCTTTCTCCAATACACCCTCTCTCCCTCTCTCTCCCTCCCTCTCTCTCCCTCTCTCATCCCTCCTCTGCTATTGTCTCTGTTCTGCATCTGTCCAGTATGTTCCCTCTGGGACCTCGGTGGAGTCAGATGCAGCACAACCACAGGCTCCCGGCTGCCACACACCAAAGCCATGCCGCTCTAGACCTTCCGCTGGCTCTCCCCTTCCACTGCCTTAAAAACCTTTCCCATATGTTGCAGCGGATACGGGAATCACTACCAGGCTTTCCAGGTTTTACGCCTTCCGCCCCAATCACCACCCCTACTAGATCCTTCTTCCTAAACAACTTCCTCATACACACACACACACACACACACACACACACACACACACACACACACA
>JAGFZM010000227.1:198949-217095 GCA_017657215.1 Limnothrissa miodon
ATATATATATATATATATATATATATATATATATATTATCCCACTCCCCTACTGAGAACAACCATCTCTGACAACAGTCTTGTGTTCCCAAACATAAGACCATTTAACCCCCAAGAGAGCCTGGTACAGACATAACACTTAGAAAACATATGTTGAGCTGATGTGGGCTTTAAACACACACACACACACACACACACACACACACACACACACACACACACACAGCCACACACTCCCACTCCCTCCGTGCCCACCCTTTCAGACTCTGTTTGCATTGTACCCGTAAAAAGAAAAAGAAAAAAAAAAGGAACATGTGCTATTTAGGGTAGGTTGTGAACATGTGCACACAATACATAGTAAAACAGAACATGTGCTATTTAGGGTAGGTTGTGAACATGTGCACACAATACATAGTAAAACCGGTGAATGAAAGATTTGCCTAAGGAAAGATAATCAGAACTCAATAAAGGGTGTGTGTGTGTGTGTGTAGGGTGGGGGTCTGAAGATTTGAGATCATGTGAACAGACGGCCAGTGAAAATGGTTCCTTTTGAATGACTGTTTGCTGATGGAGAATCAAAAGAAGAGCTGCTACTGAAGCTGAGACTGAAGGGTTTATTGCCCATAGTGCGTTACTTTGCACAGACAGTGTTGCAGACAAGAACCCCTGCCACCCCCATCCCCCACTTCCCTCCCTCTCTTCCTACCCGGTAAATCTATCAAGTGGAGCTTTTGCACCTTGCAGAATGAATGGAATTGCAAGAATCACATTTTCATGAGCAAAGACTGTCTTTCTCCCCCCCCCCACACACACACTCACTGTCTCTTTCACTCTCCTTCTCTTTGTCTCTCACCTTCATTAGCATTCACACACACACACAGTTCTCACACACTGTGTCTCTTTCATACAGAGATGCACTTTGCCTGGTGCACTCTCATCCCCTCCTCTTGCTCTGATCCTGTCTCCCTTACTGTGCTGTGTGTGTGTGTGTGTGTGTGTGTGCCTGTGCCGGCTCTTACCTGCGGACTGTCCACGCACGCTGCTGGCCAGGCTCAGGGCCAGCATCGGCAGGCAAAGGAGACTAATCATCTTTTCTTCTGGACGGTTGCTTTTGCTTTTTTTTTCTCTCTTTTTTTTTCCTCCACGGGCCTCTTCCCTGGGAACAAATGTGCACAGAGATGTCTTTTTTTTCTGTTCTTTTTTCTTTCGTTCTAAAGAAAAGTGCACACAGCCTCACAACCTCGACCACTCTCACTCTCGCTCTTTCTTTTGTGTTTGCCGGCGGACTTGAGACGCAGGCGAGCAGGCAGACAGGCAGGCGAGCGGGCGAGCGGCAGAAGAGCGTGGTACCAAGTGGGGGGAAGTTTGGGCTTCACACAGGTCCACACAAGAGCCTTTTTATTGAAGCCCTGCACAGGGCCACTCCCCCCCTCTCCTCTCCAAGACTGAAGAGAAAGAGTGAGAAAGGAAGAGAGACAGAGGGAGGGAAACAGAGAGAGAGAGAGAGAGAGAGAGAGAGAGAGAGAGAGAAAGCACTACTATGGACTATAGTGTGCAAGGATCTGGACTTGAAAAAGTGATTTGGAAAAAAAAAAAAAGGAAAAAGACCCAGAGCCCTCCCCAACTGTCAGTGGAAATGTCCCTTGGGCTGTCTTTGCAGGGGAGACAGCTTGTGGATGTGGATGTGTGTGAGTGTGTGTGTGTGTGTGTGTTTGCGCAAATGTGTGTGCATCCCCTTGTGTGTAAGGGCCTTGCTGTACCCCTTTTGTCAACTTTTTTTTTTTTTAAATATATTTTCAAAGGCTCAAAAGTGGACAATATGTGTACACAATGAAAGGAAGATTTTTTGGTGATGGAAGTACACATTAAAACACCAAAATAGTTCTCAACAGCAGTGTTGCACCTTATGCGTGTACCTGCCGTCTGTTGTTACACTGTTAACAATGAAAATTGGGGCTAAACATTTGGACAGAAATTGCTCATCCAATCCAACAGGTTCATCCGTTTGTCCCTCTACCAGACATGACTGCACACATGTAAAACAAATGTTGGTAGGCTGATGTTACATCCACGCTCACTTTGTCTTTACCATTATCAGGGTACCTACTATACACACACAAGTCAACTCAACAGCCCTCTGGCGGTCCTCTCTTTCCTTTCATGGCCTCCAACCGATAAGGGGACACAGGTTGGGAGATAAAGCCCACTTCATGTGGGGGCTTTGTAGGCTCTAGATCTTAATTTAGGGACCTCCAATTATACCCAGCAGCAGTTTGAAGGCATTGATAGCACACTCGCATAAGGAGGTGGCTGAAGCCATGTGTGGTCCAGGTCCCACCAGGATGTGTTTATAAGCATGAGTGACAGGGGCGCAGGGCACGGGGGTCACGCACTTTATATGGACATCTGGCTTGCTTTGGATTTGTCACAGTCAGACATACACACAGATATACAAATGTGTACACACCCATACTCACTCTCTCTCTCACACACACATACACTCAAATACACATTCACTACACCATCACAAACACACATGCATATAAGCACACTTTCACACACACACACACACACACACACAAACACACGCAAACAAAGACAAGCACACACAAACACACATGCAAACACATGCAAGACACACAAACACATGTGTATGCGCGCACGCACACACAGATACAGATGGTGTTCAGAGGCCCCTTAACACATGGCTTCCCCAGCTGAGGAAACTCTGCATCTTTATTACAGTGCGAAATGAGGAGGGTGGGGAAAAAACACGCTGGGCTGTGACGGCAACCAGTCCTCACTGGGCCCCTCGACGTATGGAAGCCTAACCCCGAGTCACACTCCCCACACCCAACCGCATAAGTCCACTGCCTAACTCATCAATTATATAAACTAACTGACAGTGAGTCACCAACAAGAGAGAGAGAGAGAGAGAGAGGGGGGGGGGGGGGGGACCTGTTGGGTCAGGCATTACGGTAAATGTATGTGAGTCAGTATCTGATCATGACACCAAGGCAAACATGACATGAACTTTAATCCTTGTTTTCCTTTTACGGACTGACTAAGGATGCAATAAGTCCATGGAAATTAATATTCTCTTGGAGGGGCTTATAGTTCATATGAGCATATGGATTCTCAGGCAGAGTCGGACACGTGAAAGAACACACTGCAAAAAACGTACCTCCGCACCATAATTAGATTAACAGTTTCGGATGACCACTGTATTCCCTGGTCATTCACACAAAGGGGAATTGCACTGGTAAAACACAGCTGGCTGGATTTCAAAAGTGTTGAGGAGGAGAGTATAACAGCACATGAGGATATTATCAGATTCATTGCCTCAGAAACTTACGAGCACTGGATGGTCCACAATGGTTTCCCATTAGTTCTCTACAAAGGCCTTTCAATATAAAAGGCTTGAGAGTGAAAAGCAAGAAAATGTTTGTCTTGCTGGAGATGTATGCGCAGCAATACATCATGTATGTCACAGCGTAGTGTTCTGAAATCCGTTTTTGGCTGTTGGGGCCAGATTTTTGGACAATGAAACAGATGGAAAAGGCAGTAACACAGGGCCATGTCCACATGCCTATGGCTGTGTGCCACAGTACTCTAAAAGTACTTTCTAAGGCGCAACTGTTACAGTACAGTTCAGTTAAGTTCACTTAGTTGTGTTCACATGTGGTTTTAAGGACAGTTTCCGGCACATGACCCAGAACCATTTAAAACTTAAGAGCTAGTATGTTTGAGCTTCTTGCTTCTGATTCTTATCAGCAACACCTGATACCTCCTGGTGCTGGGGTCTAAAACAGTGACCAGCCCACTGGCCCAGAGCCAGAAAAGATAATGAGAAGATAGCTATTCCTCATTCACAATGCTATCAGCTTTGGTTTTGTTCACTAAGCACGCTAATTTAGCTAGCAGTCTTGGTATTGCTACAAACTCCATGTTTCCATGGACAAAGATGGTAGTCAGTTACATCAGTGAAAGCATGGAAATAACTATGTCAGACACTGGTGAACAAAGAAAAAAAAGAGTTCCCACATGGTGGGAACCCAGAAATAGGGCAAACGAGGGTGTGGTAGGGGGTTTTACCTTGGCCCCTGCCCAAGACGTTAGCTCCCATTAGTTCCACCTTTGTAAATGGCGACATGGGTAAGTTCTCTCTGGGGGCTTCCTGGGTAAGTTATAGAAGGGTCTTTGTTCACTCCACTTGCAGTTTCTCCAGACTTTACTGAATCAGCCTTTCCTAATGTCCTGAAGTATACAATAACTCGACAATTGAGTTTCTACAATTAGCAGTAATCAAATTTAGCACTTGACATGAACATAGCATTAACTCATATTTTTATATTTTGTAACATTTTTGTAAGTAAGCAGAAATGCCAATATGCTACTGTATCTGTTCAGAAATCTAGACATTTGCGATAATAGATCTATTATAACCAAAGGCTGATTACCTAGATTGGCTAGCCACATGCTTAACATAGCATCCTTTTGGGCAGTTTTTCCAGTCTGCTGCCAATGTAAGCAGATACTTGTCTTTGATAGGACAGCCAGGATCCGTTGTAATTTTTAGGCTTGTATTCATCAAGCTAAGTGTGCTGCGAGACATCTGAACTACAGTAACAACTCCCTTGACAGCCTATTGGCTAAAAGCAAGACTGGTGCAACTGTGCCTAAAAATCTCCATCCACCGTCCTGGCCTTGAACGGTTAATCTGTGTTCATGTGCTCATTGCTCGGGATCAGCACTGACAATGGGCCTAGCGATTTGATATTCAGCACGGTGCTTACTGCTTAGTAATGGGAAGTCCTCCAAAGCAAACAGCTCAGCCGGTTTCTCTGGCGGTGCGTCTGTGGATGCAACAGTGGAAAGTTTTCATCACTGACAGAGCCAAGCGGCTAGCCGTGTGCACATAGGCTCCATATGTGTGCACGCCATTTGTGTGTGTATACATTACATGGGTGTGTGCACAGTATGTGCGAATGTGTGAGTGATGCCGTATGAGTCAGTGGTGGAGAGTACGAAAGCGTGAGGGAGTGTTTTGGGATGGGAGCCGGAGTGTGTAAATGTGTGTGTGTGTGTGTGTCTGTGGTTCTGCAAATTGTATGTATTTACGTATGGAGCGTCTGGGAGCTGAGGCCTTTGGCGTCCCACCCAAAGCCCCTCTGCTCCTTGTGTCTGCTGCGTCAGAGCCAAGCGTCTGGGACCATGAGTGCATAAACAGCTGGGCCCTGTTTTCCATATCACATGGAGGGGACTTTGCTTCCTTCTCCTGGCAGGGTGGTACGATTCTCATCAACGTACCATATAGCTGTTCTCTGGGCTGCTGCCACCAAGGCTGTGGGATCACAGCCAACCTACAGACCCTTCGAACGCCACCACCCTCCACCCGATCCCGCTATACCTCCCCTCTCCTAGGAAAGCTCTTGTGAGGATCACTACCAGTCAAAAAAGGACCAGAACCTGAGGGTCTATTTGTAATGTTGTGGTGTGAACATCCCAGGTGGAGGACAGTGACCCTGGGCAGAGAGTTGCGTCTGTTGACCATATGGTTTGCATAAACTTCAAGAGATTTGAAAGAAAGAAAGAAATAGGAAGCAATGTGGTGATTATTACCAGAGAGAAAGAACAAGGGAAGACGATTACGGTAACAAGTGAATTTTACACTTGTGCAGCACTTGAGCACCATAAAAGGGATCCGTTATAAGATAGAACAGAAGAGTAAAAAAACAACATTTAGGATGTTAACAAAGCTGGTTATCTTCTCCACATCTGCAGGGAACAGAGAAAGGGAGACAGATTCTTTCACATGATCTCAGTGTCAATTCATCCCTCCATCTGATGCTTATTACATGTTTGGAACAGAATCTTTTTTATCTTTTTTTGTGTTTCTTTCCCCATCTTTTTGCTCTGGGCATTATGTTGCCATCTGTGCACCATGTCTGGCACCAAGGGTAACCCACAAGGGCCTATCGTTATCTCTGCCAACTCTGTGTCACCACAAAAAGTCACTGTGGATAACAATTGTGAGGGTGGTCAAGAACATCTGTGGGCTTTCCAATCTGGGATGGATAATAGTGTATTACAGCTGTTGCAATGTCTAATAGAGTATTACAGCTGTGAAGGCCCCTTGGGATTAAACATATTGCATCAGTAAGAATCCCAGGCGTACCACATGAATATGGCTAATCTGAACAAAGACAGAGAAAGGGGGAGAATGTGTGAGAGAAAGAGAGAGAGGAAGGGAAAGGGTTGACTACTACTTCTACAACTCTAGAAGCATGCTATCCATTAACTGTTACCATGCATCCAGTCCAACATATCTATTAGATTTCTTTTTTTCACGCTAAACACTCCCTCTATCTCTCTCTTCACCACCAATAATGAAATAAAACACCCCATCTTTTAAAGGTAGGGCAAAAGATGTTTATTTTTCAGAGTAGTTACTATGTTGTTTAAAATCTTTTCACACCCCAAATGCATCCTTAAATAAATACTACTGTATAACACAATAACAATAAAAGAAAACTGCATTATGAACTGACAAAAAACATTCAAATGTTCTTCTACTGTCTACCCTTCTCCTCATCCCTGATTTTTGTGCTTCCAAGATCTTTCTTCTTTTACCCTACTCTTAGTGATATTCAAAGACAAACTCCAAAATTGATTTCAAAAGCATTTGGCATATTGTATCTTTGCTGAATCACTGAAATGAATGTTTTGACTGCATGCTGGATGACTTCAAAATAACTGTTCTCTTGTCAATAGTGATAATAAATTAAGGAACTAAGAATTGTTTGGATTATATCTAAGATCTTTGGGCTTATGTACTAATGTGATACATGGAAGTTTGGGACACTTCCTTTGGGAAAATGCTATGAGAATGAGAGCAGAACATCTAGGCAGCTCTACAAGCAACACAGCTGGCCATTTTTTCCCCCCAAACTTGTCAAGGCCTTGAGAAATGTATTTGTATGTGACGTGTTTCTAGAAAGCCTGGGGATTTCATGCACATGAAATAATCAACCACACCAATCAATAACGGACCTTACTTTTACCATGTGTGTTTTATGCAACGATTGTGTGTGCAATTGTGCCCAGAGCCTATCCAAACTAATTATATTGTTTTCTTTAATCAGGAGTGCAAGCAGACAGCATACAGTTCTCTTTCGTTTCGAAGTCGAAACGTACGAATGGATGATGCCTATTATCTCCTACTTTTTCTGAAGTCAACTTTAACCAACCCTTTGAAAAAAGGGCAGTAAGCGCTCTGACGCGCGCAGGCAACTACTTAGACAGCCCTGCGTGACGTCAGAAAGTCTATATATTGACTGCGCTTACGCTTCAGGTCCTCTTTGCCTCTTTCACCTCGCCTACTGCGTGTGTTTCTGAGTGTTTCTGTGTTTCTCGTTTGCTTTCGCAAATATTTTTTGAAAGCCCACCACAAAAGCTTTTTTAAAAGCTCTCCGAGGGATTTCCGTCTTGCTCCAAGTGCTCCCTTGCCCCAAGTGCTCGCCGGTCCCTAACTTCTGGTACCTCGAGACGCAAGATGGCTACCGACCGCCATGCTGTTTGCTTCATCTACATGGGGAGTGAGCATGCTATGCTAGCCTTCTCACAGCCTAATCTCTGCTCGGCTTGCGAACGCCTCTCCCCTGCGGCTATTCCCAATAGAGCGGCATTTTTCGTGGGCTACACTGGTAGTCCAGGGGCGGCTTCCACCCCCGTTGGCGTCAATGCTCTCCCTGCCCGCCAGTTTGTCGATTTTCCCCCGGCGTCCTCGCACCCGGATGGGTTACTGACATCTCACTTCACTGGCCATCAGGGCGGCCATTAAAGCCGACGGCCGCTTCCTTGGCTCTCTGGTCGTCATCGACAGGCACCTCTGGCTGAATCTTTCTTCCATGTCAGAGAAGGAGAAGAGACATCTA
Source organism: Limnothrissa miodon (assembly GCA_017657215.1). Lineage (NCBI taxonomy): Eukaryota > Metazoa > Chordata > Actinopteri > Clupeiformes > Clupeidae > Limnothrissa > Limnothrissa miodon. The sequence continues at coordinate 206,886 of JAGFZM010000227.1, forward strand.
ATGAACGCTTCGATCTCCGCTGATGCTCTGTTTGGCCAGGTGCTGGAACTCCAGCGCGATCGCTTAGAGAAGATGAAGTCGGCGGCTCAGGCCCTGCAACCCGTGCAGTCCCCAGCTTGGAGCGTTCTCCCCCGCTTCGGCGGTCCTCTCTGATCTCACCCCCTCAAGGGGCACTGAGTTTGCCTTGTTCACAAGCACCCTGCACACACATTCTCGCCCCTCTGGGGCAATGTTTGACAATGAGCCCCGGCTCCGGCCGGAGGACGCTCTCTGTTCTGTCAGCGCTGTCGCGCACTGGGGCGCCGGTTCGGTCTCCACCGCGCATTCAGCTTACGCACGCCGTGCGCTATGCGCCTTGCGTGACGTTACGCCTCGACGGTGCCCAGGTGGGGCCGAGGCCTTTACTGACGTCACGGCCTCCACGTCCTTTGTCTCACTCGCCTCCGAGCAGTGGCCGTGCGACGCGTCGGAGTCGCTTACGGTCGAGAAGCCCTCCCCAGCCTCTCTCGCCGCTTCTGTCGGCCAATTTATCGGACGGGAAACTTCTCCCCCCTCTTCGAGGACGTCACTGATGCGCGCCAAGGGGTCTCACACACGGTCGGCTTGCCCTCAGCCCCCACATTACGACGGGTCTCTGCCCTGTCAGTCGAACGCCCTTCAGCTTCGCGGACAGCCTCAGTCTTTGACCTCAGCTCCCTTAGTGCCACTCGGGGGCAGCATAGCACTTCGTTTGTCCTTGCTGCCTCCTCATTCCGCTGCTCTGCTCAGGCAGAATTGGGCGATGTGCACAATGTCACGTTGGGTTCTTTCAACAGTGTTGAAAGGATATCAACTGCAATTCAGGTGGCCACCCCCGCCCTTCAGAGGTGTCATGGAGTCAGTGGTGCCCCCCTCCAGGGCCCCTGCTCTCAGACAGGAGCTTCGCGATCTTTTGAGAAAGGACGCTATTCAGCGCGTAGATCCGACGTGAGTTCACGTAAGATGACGCGCGGGTAACGCTGCAACCAAATCCCTTTTCTCGCCCTAAAGTGCTGTCTAATGACCCTCGTTCGAGGGTCATCGAGCTCTCAGCCCTACCTGAGACGGGAGGTTCTGTGCCCGTCACTCTGTGCCCAGTCAGAACGCTTCGTGCCTATTTGACGCATACGCAGAGCATCACGAAGACGAACCAGTTGTTCGTCTGCCATGGCAAGCGTGCCAAGGGTCAGGCCTTGTCTACCCAATGCATGTCGCATTGGCTTACTGAGGCCATACGTCTGGCATATGAGGCGGCGGGTGTTCACCCGTGGAGTGGCGGCCTCTTGGGCCTTCTGGAAAGGCGTCCCTATGCGAGATATCTGCCTGAGCGCGTCGTGGGCCTCAGGCAACACCTTCGCGCGTTTTTACGCACTGGACGTCACCAGGCCGGGCGTAGCAGAGAGTGTTCTCTCTGGGCCCGGCGGCGGTCCCGTGGGTCTTTCCACCTCGGGCTCCTCGGTGTAGGGCTCTTGAGGGTTGGTTGTAGTGATCCATTCGAAAACGAAAACGAAAGAGAACGTTTCGGATACTAACGTATCCTCGGTTCTCTGAGTGAGAAGCCGAAACGTACACTTCGGGCCTCAAGTCGCCGACGCTGGCGAGCTTGGCAAAGAGGACCTGAAGCGTAAGCGCAGTCAATATATAGACTTTCTGACGTCACACAGGGCTACCTAAGTAGTTGCCTGCGCACGTCAGAGCGCTTACTGCCCTTTTTTCAAAGGGTTGGTTAAAGTTGACTTCAGAAAAAGTAGGAGATGATAGGCATCATCCATTCGTACGTTTCGGCTTCTCACTCAGAGAACCGAGGATACGTTAGTATCCGTAACGGTTTCCCAGATGTGAAAACCTCCCATCACCAACCGTCTACACCACAAAATGGATGCAAATGCTGGCTTGCGCTCCTAGCTGTGTTCTGGTTCATTTTTTAAGGGATTTTCAGGGATTACGGCAGATTTGGCCAATGTAACTGAACACAAAAAGCCATGTTCATGTCACAGCTACTATTCACTGCTACCACCGATCCTTTACACTCATTTGTCTTGTAAAAATCCCTAGGGGTCAGGTAGATCAGTAGTCGGGTTTGACCTATGGCAGTGTTAGCAAGCTGGATGAAAGGCTGGGGGCACCGGAGGTTCCTCTCAGAAAAAAATGCCATCATTCATCATCGAATGTTTTTTTTTTTTCCATTCCATTACCAGAACCATCTTGAGTATCACATTTGCAAAGGTACCACTCATGGGACAAATTAGTGTGTGTGAGTACAATTTATCAGGGGCTCTTCTGGTTCATTTTGAGCGATGAAACATGGCCTCTGCCAGGTTCAAAAGCAGATGACATGGGGTGGCGCCATGGAAACGCACAAAAACACTGGAAAATGTCTAACTGATAACAGAAACAGGTAACTATGAGCTGAAAGAATTTTGGAGTGAGTGGAGAAATTAAATTTTGAATTCTGATTGGATGACTGTGGCGGAGCAAATATCACTAACATTTACAATTACAATTAGCAATCACCCAATTCATGTTTTTATTGCCTCGAGGCTAATAAAAAATATTTTAAATAACTCTCTCCCCAAATAATAAGTCATATGTCATCTGCTTATGATGAAAACCAGTTGCTGTGTTAGCACAGCGTCAAATGACATCACTCGCACTTTGCAGGTCTGCGTCTCCTAATGGGAGAGCAGTACGTAAACACAGCGAGCTCCCAAACCAACAAGTTGTAACGGGGAAATTCTGGGATCATTCGCTGGATGTGTTGCCATGGTAACTGGTGTTGAACTACTATGTGTGTGCATGGTGGCTTGGGGCAGAAGCATTACCGAATATCTGAGTCAACCTTTCCAATTCTTGAGGGCATGCTTGGCAGAGTACGGACTGAGTGGCCCTGCTTGTGCTGGGTCGCTACTGTTCTGACCACATGAATGTGGTCAGTGTGCCATAAGCTGGGTGCTTGCCATGATGTTACATTAAAATACAAATATAACGTAATACGAGAAATCTTGTATCACAGAAGACTACATGAGTCAGTGTACATTCCGAAAAGGTTTTTTTTTCAGTATGTGTGGTCTCATTTTTGTAGTGTATAGTAGGCATAAACATGCATATTTCCTATAGAAAGACTGCAAGATACAAATATCTTTCGAATAGAAACATACATCCAAAATTAAAAAAAAAGTTTGAGTTTGAGCAGTTACAGATAAAGTGCCATCTAATCTAGGGCTTTTGGAAAGAAAAAGTGATTTGAGAAAATGTATGTGGCGCGTCTCCAAACGCCCCCAGGTTTCAGCTGAACAGGCCATTTAGCAGCGCTAAGGAGAACCCAGTGGGGGGGGGGTGACATGCTGTGGGACACGTGCAGTCACTGCTAGGGTGGGGCGGCAGGTCAGGGAGTGTCTCCATGACCCATCAGCAGAGGCAGTGGTCCGTAAGGGGGACAGCCTCGGGGGGGATATCATCTGCACTGGGAGGAATGGAGGGAGGGCGGGTGGGACAGAGCATGAGGATGTTCAGCTGAGTTGACAGCAGGGAGGTGATGGAGGACGGGTCAGAGGAGAGAGGAGGGGGTGTGGATGGTGGTGCGCAGGGGTGTGCTCACTTTGGATGGATGACCTCGGATTTCAAGGGCCAAGTTTTATCTTCCTCCTTTCACAGGCACATGTGTGTGTGTGTGTGTGTGTGTTTTATAATTGAAACCATAATATGTCAAACAATCCACTGGACTTGAGACGGTGCAACGATTTCTTGCCAAGGACACGGGCAAAGTTTACAAAGCCACCTGGTCTCCTGAGCCATGAACCAAGGTTCTACATAACAACCAAATCATATCAATTTGATTACTCTTTACCCCTTAACATTCACTGCCAAATCAACTTGCTCTGTGAGAACATGGACATGAACGCAGTGGACATTTTTAAACCTGAAAAAAAATGTTTTGTTTCTGGGTCCAAGTCCCGATTGAACCACAGATTGAGTGGCAGGGCAGTGGCCATTAACCGCATGGGACATCATGTTCCAGATCAGGAAACTTAAAACCATATTTCTCTTCTCTAACAAGTCCATGACAAGCCTGTGCCTGTGCTTCACATATCAATACCATATGGCTTGCTTGTCTTACTCTAATGTCCTGAATGCTCTGTGCACTGTGCTGGCCGTAGCCCAAAGTTGCACCCTTTGGGATGAAAGAAAAGATTGGCAGGTGAAGAAAACAAAAGTGTCTGACTAGGAAATTAACTCATTATCACATTGGCTGCAGTGGGAGATGAGAAAATATACTTCAAAACTTTGCACAAGGACCAGGTTACTAAGATCACTGATTCAATATTTCGTCAGTAGGTCTCTTTCTAGTCTCTCTGCATCCTTTTGCTGGGGATCCTTTTTTCATTTATGCAAACCTCCCATGAAGTGAAACTGATGAGCAAAGGGTCTACTTATTCCATTTAGGCAGACCGCCTCTGTCAAAAACGTTACTTTTCAGTAAAAAATACATTACAAACCAAAACTAGCTTCCCCCCAAAAATCTCAACATCTTTGTGGTTGATGTCATTAGTTTCCTCATTTGAAAGAAATTTATTCAAAACCAGACAACCTAATTATTGGGTTTTATTATTATTATTATTATTATTTTAAAAATAAGGACATAACAATACTTGATACTTGTGTGAGTGTGGCGATGAAGGGCAATGACTCAGACAGGCTGTTGTATTACATGCTCTTAATCACTACAAGATGGTGCATTTGGGTTAATTACCCCCATTAACCTTGACCTCAAGGTGTTTCACACAGGCCCCTTTGTAGACCTGATCACTGCAATATGAGCAGAGGGGCATGGAGGGAAGTAGATGGACAAGGGTAGAAGACAAAAAGTGTGTCTGTGTGCATGTGTGTGTTTGTGTGTGTGAGAGAGAGAGAGAGAGAGGGAGAGAGAGAGAGAGAGAGAGATTTTTGTCCCTTTCATGCTGACGGGTCTTTGAAATATCGCAAGACCCAGGTCTGCATCTGCTTCATTGACTATGCTCCTGGGCAAATGAAGTGGTATTTGTGAAAAGGCGTCTAGAGTCCAACTGTCTGATGTGACTGAGAGCACACATGGAAACCTCAAGGCCTCGGAGTGTCGTCGCTTTAATACGCGTAGAAGATGAACAGCCACTGATAGCTATGGACAAACATCCATGAATTACATAAAATGATAAAGCAATGGGAACAGGACAAAGAAAATGAAAGAGAACAGAGGAGCGGGGGAAAAAATAAGAAAGAAATGGAAAGGTCCGCCACAGAAATTGATTAAAACCACTCTCTCAGCTTCTGGTTCCAATTCAGTTTGGACTCATTATGGTTTTATGACGAGGCTGGAGCGCTTCCCAGAAGAGCAAGGGGCTGCCGATTGAAGGCAGGGACCATGGCCCTAGCAAACCGTTCCTGGATCTTGTGCGGGATGCACCGCAAGGCGGAGCGCGGTTCTGTGGTCACACCGTTTGAGGTCCCGCCAGTGGTTTTAGGGGCTTGTGACGCACCCTTCCACTGACGCACAAGCAAACACGTGGATCCACACCACCACTTCACCAGAGGGGTGCCACAAATATTTGTATGCATATCAACTCAAAATCACGACCGTATCATTAAAGATCACAAAAAGACCACATGAGAGAAACTGAGAGTGAACACAAATGGCGTTTACTGAAAGTGAGGGTCAAAATACTTTTATGAGGGTTTCATTTGCTCATATTATCCAAACAGGAAGATGAGCAGTTTTATCTTCCTCCTCTGTTTCTCTGTACTTTTAACTTTTAACTTGTTTCACCATCACTGTTGCACATCTGTATACAAAGCCCCTTCAGTTTACACAACAACCAATTAAAGTCTCCTTCTCTCTCTCTCTCTCCCCCCCCCCCCCCCCCCCATGTCACCCACGGTCCCCGGTCAACCGGCCCCCCACAAGATGTTGGAGGTAAACACCATAGGGTATGTGTGTGGATTCGGACCACCCCCAAATCTCAGCAGAGGTACAGCTAAACACAGCAGGGGGACAGCGACCACCCCAACACTTCTTAGGATCCCAGGACAGGACAGTGTGGCAGGATATTCTACAGCTGTTTGGCCGGGTACAGCTAAGGATATCTGGCCAAGTCCGAGGAACATGCTAAATGACATATGGATCTGATGATTATTTTCACTGCACTATTATCTCTCTCTCTCTTTCTCTCTCTCTCAGAAGCAGCTGAATTGGGCATCTGATATATGACGAAAAAGAATAACAGAGACATTTTGTGTGGACTGCGCTCCCCTGTAAAACAGACAAAAACGACTGCTTGCACTCTACCAGGCTGCAAAAAGCTCTTGTGGCCTCCAAAGTGGGCATTAGGAGAGGAATAATGAAAAAAAGATGCATTCTTTCCTTTGCACGTCACCCAGTCTATATTTTGATTTTCCCTGCCATGCAGATACCAGAGAGAGAGAGAGAGAGAGAGAGAGAGAATGAGAGAAAAAAGAGAAATAGAGAGTGTGTGTTCTGGGACTGGGTTCAGACTCCCCAACCACGCCATGTCACACACAACGAAGACACGCTTGTTCCAAACACTGGAGCTTTGCTTACTTTCACAAGCTCCAGTTCTTCTCTTTTCCTCTTTTGCTCGCTCTCATTCTTGAACGTGTCACTCCTCACATCTCCCCTCTGCCACCATTCTCTCCTTCTCTTCCTCTCCTCCTCTCTGAGGACGGACTTTGTGTTCTCGCGAAGCCTGGTTTAAATAAGCTCAGCCTCGCCGGTTGATTGGGCTGCCATTACAACAGCACCAGCTGTCTCTTTCTCTCTCTCTCTCTCTCTCTCTCTGCGTCCTGTTCCCATCTAACCAGGGGTCCCGGCTGCAGCATTCCGATTGTTTCCACATGTCACACAAGAGCCAGGCAGAGAGACAGGAAGAACACGTGAGAGGAAAAGGAAGAATGAAAGTGAGAGAGACAGACAGAGTCAGGGTGTGAGAGAATGAAAGAGACAAGACAAGACAGGACAGGACGAGACGGAAAGAGCCAATGAGGAGAGGAAAAGAGCCAATAACGACAGGGGCATACCGGCACTAAGGGAAAGCACACAGAGTCAGTGTGTGGTTGTGCACTCCATGTGTCTTAAGCACAAACACCTCTCAATGGTTTAGTGTATCTACGTGAACCAGATGCGTTCACATTGACAGAGGGGGCCGCTCGAGGATGGAGGATTGCTCCATGGGATCCATTAGCCACATGTCCCTTATGTACTTACAGCCTGACATGAAGGGAGAACAAATTGCAGCACCCTGCACATTGATATCATTATTTTTCACTTTACAACCTATACAACATGCCCTCCCCACACACACAAACACACAATAACACGCACACACAGTAACAAGCATGCACACACACACACACACACACACGCACACACACATCAATGCCATTGCTACCCCTCCCAGTTGGCCGGTAAAGCTCATTGGCTACCGCTAGTCAAGCTGTTTCTCATCCATCCTTGCGTCTTTTCCCACCAGCAGGCAGTAAATGGATTAAAGGCACAGAGCTCCGTCCGAGTTGTATGCTTGCATTGTTACAGCCGTTATTGATAAAGTGGCTTCAGTGAAAAGACAGGGAGAGACAGACGGACAGACAGATAGACGGGGAGAGAGAGAGCGAGGGAGCGAAAAGGTCTCTGCAGTTGTAGGAAAGCTGGCACAGAGGGGAAATGAAAGCCTCGAATCATCTCCTAGCAACGCACTCCTGTCAGAGTTGGCTGTGACCCTGATGGACCCACCCGTTCTCAAACACCAGCCCTCTCCCCTCTCTCGCAGCATGCAAATTAAAACGGAAACTGTGCATGTTCAGCAGATCTCCTAGTGTTCCCTTTATGGGCAAGTTTGCAAACGATGCACCCCACCATCTAAAAGCCCCGCAGAATGGGGAGAGTTCCTCTAAACTTCCTTTTTTTAAAAAAAAAATGTAAGACTCAGGATGTCTGTCCGAGGAGACTGAGATAGATATCTATTATATCATATCTTTGCATTTGCCCTAAAACATGGTTAAAATTAGTTGCACTAACGGAGAGAGCTAAAATAGACTACCGGTACAGGTACTCCCCTTCCACACACACACACACACACACACACACAGACACACAAACGCCCACACTCTTGCTCCCTTCCTACAATAAAATTTACATATATTTACATATCACAAAGAGGTTTACATAGTCATTCCTATTTCTGCAATGAAGCACAGGAATAAGTGAAAAATGGTTTGAATATATTGATGGTAATCGCTTTGCTACTGCATTCATTCAGTCTTTGTACGTGTATGAAAATTAGGCATGCAAGAAGTGCATATTTTCCCCTTCTTCCACTGCTGCACATTTTTTGGAATGCAGACACTGGGCAACAGGCCTCTCGGGCAATGTTCTGACCGCCTTCCTGTGTGCGAACCTAAACAAAGGGGCTTTAGTGACCGCGGCCAAGATTCCATACCATGAACCCAGACCCCTAGAACGACGGGTTCATGACCGGCTGGCTTCTCTACCGTGCACAAGAACACACTGCACGTTACCCACCCACCCACAGACATGTGTGCAACTGCACACGCCCGCCCCCCCCCCCCCCCCCCCCCCCCCAGAGAACCCTCACCCCTGCCAATACCTTCATGTTCCCCCGCACACCCCCGCTAATACCTTCAAGTCTACCCTGACTCAACAGGTCCTTTATTACATCTGACCCCCCCCAACCCTCCGATCTTCTCTGTGAACTATCAAACCCAGAGCCTACCCATCCACCCACCCACCCGCACCAACATACGTGTGCTTGTAGTGTCTCCCCTTCACCCCAGTATCACCCCTACACCAGGTGGGGCAATATCTGTTAAGCCTGAGATGGTTTTTAAAGGGCAAACTTTTCTTGCAGTGTAATAATAAAAAAGAAATTGGATAATGGTTTCCTTATTTGATGAGCAGTAGGGGTGGGCGGTGGTATGGGTTAGGGGTGAGAAAATAAGGCTCCGTTAGCCGAGCAATGTACCCCGAGCGAAATGTATACACTGTTGGTCTGAATTATGAGTGGGCTCTTGGGAGCTGTCCTTTGTGGGTCATTCAGTACATACTGTACACACTTGAGGGGAGTCTCTCAGGACCAGCAAGAGGTAAAGAAACCTGGGCAGGGTTACATAATTCACAGGCCTCCCACACGTTGGCTTTTCCTAAGATCCCAAAGCCCGGGGTCTGTGTCCAATCACATATGGAAGCCAACATTTAGTAGTCGTGGTCTAACAGAGAAATAAATTTAGTATTTTGTTCAAACAGTGTTTTGCAATAACAAAAGAAGCCAGAGTTATATTTGTGTGGAGACTATCCATGACTAGATAGCTGTTCATTTGACAATGTGTCGAAAAGGCAAACATGCAACAAATAGAGAGTTTCTGGTTTGCAACTCAAAGCCAGTCTCCACAAACTTCCTGACTTGCATGGTCCAGGTCCATTATTCATGTTTCAGAGAGAGAGAGAGAGAGAGGGAAGAAAAGAGACAGCAGAAGTGAGCTTAACAGTGCTTCATTGTTGTTCAAAAACATTTGGTAGCACTTAACTCTACAAAGAAGGGAGGGAGTTCAACACAAGATGTAAATGTATTCAACACTTTTTGCAGACTCTTAAACTCAAAAAAGACTCTTAAACTTAAAAACAAAATTTCTGCTTCTAAGGTCCTAGTAATAATAGCAAAAAATTATATGTTTTCATTCTTTGACTAAACAATGCAGTTGTCTGTGTGATAATGAGCCTGTAACAGTGTCCTACTAAAAAATCATCAAAATCTCTTGCCTTTGCAAAAAAAAAACATGCATCACACACTTAATTAAAAATATTTCTTTAAAATGAGCACTGTTTGTTTTCTTGCTGCCAACCTTTAAAAATGCATCACATACTGTAATCCCTTAAAGAGGGGCTAAGCAACGTTATGTTTTTTCCTCTCACGAGCTCCCTCTAAAGACCGCTGTATTGCATTGTATTGCACTGCATTTTATTGGAGGCGGTCCGCGCTGCTGAACATTGCAAGTGCTGTATCTACCGCTATAGGCCACGGTGGCGCACCAGTCGTTCGCCATTCTCACCTTTACCATGGTGGGCCCTAATTGTAGAGGTGACCACAATTCATGTATATTTTTGTGTATTCATGAGTGTTATTCACCT
>JAGFZM010000227.1:217105-229835 GCA_017657215.1 Limnothrissa miodon
TTGCATTGCAGAGTAATTTAAATGCTTATGAAAAAAGGCATATTCTACACCAGTCGTTCGCCATGTAATGACTCATTTTAGCATCCTAAACAGTATGAAACAGATTAATTAAATTAAAAATGTTGCATAGTGGGCCTTTAACTAGCCCATCCTGGATGCGGTGGACAGCCTAATATATATATATATATATATATATATATATATATATATATATATATATAAGAATAAGTAGGTCTACAGTAAACTGTAGCAGTGGCAAAGAAAATATATAAGTGATTTAATTCTTCTTCATTTTCATTTGTGCAATAACTCTCCCAACACTTCATCTGGACTAATGCAACCTTTTTTGTTCTTGTTATTATGTTCGTTATTATTGTCATAATGTTTAAGATCAACAAATGTAGACCTAACTAAATAGTGTACTAAAAAGGTCATTCCATCTGCTCTATGTGTCTCTCACAAAATCTCCACTAGGTGGCATCTCACAATGTTGCTTGCGTTTAAGCATTGAATTATTGGGTTCACTAACAGAGATTGAGGAATGGCTGTAATGGGAAAGCCAATGGCTTTAGCTTTCTGGTGATGGTGAAGAGATTCAGCTTATTTTATTGGTCTCTACAATTGACCAGTTCCCGGCAACTTCTTCTTCGGCAGGAATCTGCTGGAGGATGCAGCCCACGAGGCCAATGTAAACTAGAGACCGAAAGGTTTCTTGGAGAGAGCATCTGCTGAGTGCCTTTCCTCCCTTGGTTTGTGGTAGCTGTGTGAACGAAATTAACATTTCGCGTGAAAAGCATTTCAAATAGATTTATGGCTATTTTTGGTCAAACAACGCAGACTTAAAGTCATGAGCACTGTAACATTTTATCCTAATAGGTATCTGACAATGAAAATTGCTTCCATCTGAGACGCTTTTCTCCACATACACCGGGCTGCCAAGTGCACGAGCCCTCGAGCGTCTATAGCCGATCTCTATTCTAGCCAATCTTATTTCAAGGGAACATTCAAACGCAAATCCCCTTTCTTTAACACAGACCGTCACCAATGAGAACTCCCTACCATCTAGTATGCCAGGTCTACGATTTTGGCTTAACAAAAGTCATTTTGATGCTCAGGATATGTTCAGTAAAGACAACAACCAGCTTTCACGAGGTATCCACAATTTAAATTGGGTAAAGGTATGGCCTAGGCTACTTTTTCCTATGTACGTTTAAAACGCCAATATTTTAAACGGTGTAGTGAACCGATAATGCAATCAGACCAGTGGCGCCAGCAGAATATTTTTCTAGGGGTGGCTAGTGGGGGCCAGAGCAAATCTTAGGGTGGCATACCAAACTAAAGTCCATCATAAAATGTAATGCTATAGATTCTGATAATGTAATGATGTATACAAGATATTAGATGCAGGTCAGTATTCAATGACTTGCTATTATCTCTTGAATATAGCACTCAAAAATACAATCCTGTTTATGATATGTCCCGTTTTCTTTTCATCATCACCCTAGGCAGATTCACATAGCCACTTCGCATTAGTTAGCTATGGTAGACTAACATTCCCGCTTAGCAAAGCTAGCATGAAAAACGTAATTAACAACGTTAATTTTAGTGACATAATATGCAAAACTCGTGGGCATATGCATATTCATGTATTACTGTACTACTGAAAATTGCCATTGTGTGACATCAGGCGCGTAAGCAGTTTGACATTGAGGGGGACCGAATCTGCACGAGTTCGGTGGCGCTATGGAGCGGAAAATTTGCGGCACAACTTTGCTCACGCATATACATCTCCTGTTGCAGCGTATACACATGCATCTTAATTTTCTCTCATTAAAAATATTGTTCTGGGATTCTTATAGCACACATTTTGGCTAGACCTAATGTGAGTTAAAGTTAGCCTACAGGCTAATAGTCCACCGCTGAAATGCAAGATTAAAAGCGCCATTGTCGAGTAGGCCTACACTCAACAAGGGCGCGTCTTCTAAACAACAGCCCAATGGAACGAATGAGAAGCCTAATTTTGTTTAAGTTTTTTGCCATTAGGTTGCAGACAGGTCATACTTCCCTGGATTACAAAAAGTCGACCATAGTATACACGAAAAAGGCCACTGCAGGGCTGATGACGGCATATTGGGTAATAATTGAACGTTACCCTACTATTTAAACAAAACCTGTTAAGCCAACCAGTTGCAATAATAAAATAAACCAGCGCGCTTACCTGTTCTGATCCTCATCTCAGAAAACTCATGTGGTAGGCTACTAATTAAGCAGCCTGAATATCCAGTTAGTTTCAATGCCCTATTCTTCAAAGTGTACGTGACACCCCATCTTAAAAGGTGCACATTCCTGCGTTATATGTTTTTGATCGTCTTTTTGGATTATGATTGTGTGTATGTGGACAAGATCCAACAAGGTAGGCTAATCTGTTTTCTAATCATGGCTGTATCTGGAACGAGATTGGCAGCGACTGAACATTAAGTCAGATCTATCAGTAGACTGGTTTAAGAAATCAAAATTATGCCGTCTCAACAACGTTGACAACTGCCACTGACCTCACTCCTCGCTGGGCTGCTGCTGACAAAGCTGGTTTTGAATGCAGCACATAGCCTAAGTAAAGTCCCTATGACTTAACATTCTGTAAAACCGTACTTATAACTAACATGTCATTCACTGTGTGCATTGTTTTATCAGAGCATTGTTTCACCATAAAAGCAATTTTCTCTCCGGCCACACAATTAACGTAGCTTCACACTTGTTTCCTTGCCTGCATACTGTAACGTTGATGCTATCTGTAAGCTCTAAGAAACTGCAGCGAATTAAGGTTTCCGATGGTCCAGAGCTACTGATAGTTGTTTTTTTTTTAAATGACGGGAACCCTGCACTTACATTATTGACAAAAAAGGAGCAAATATCTCACTTTTTTTCCGGTGGACGTCTATGATGGCTGGTAAGTTGATCTCGCAAGGAGCAGACGTTGCATGGGTGGTGGGGGAGGGGGGTTGTTATGTGAAGTTTGCGAGGATGGCAAAAGCAGCACTGCTGTTTGTATCTCCTCCCATTCAAACAATTGTTTTTACATCGTGGATAATATAATCTAGTCTGCATTATATTTTCACAAATATGCATTATTAAAATTTTCTTAGGGGTGGCAAAGGGGTGGCTGAGGATAATTCTGGGGTGGCTGTAGCCACCCCTAGCCACCCCCTGGTGGCGCCACTGAATCAGACGTTAAGATTTACCTAGTGACAACCTCATAGCCTACATTATCCATGAGTGTTTTAGCTGCGGGTCCTGAGGAGAAAATCGGCTCACCTGGATTCGCTGGGATCCAGCTGGGATTTGAAGTTCAGAAGAGCTGAGTGCAGCTTTGTCTTTGGTTGTCAAGTATGTACCCACTTCTCACCCACTCATGAAGAGAAACCACGTCATTGGCACCATTTTAAGATTGCTCGTTGCCAGAAATCTCCAATGGCCACTTAACATTTAAGCACCCATCTGGATGCAGGATATCACATGACTTTGTGATACCATGGAATTACAGTAGCATAGATTCAACAATTAAAGGGATTATCCGGAGTAAAATACAATTTAGGCCAATTTACGGATGATTGAGAGTATATACATTGAGTTGGCATCAAAATCACGTCATTCGGATGTGTTTTGAGAAAGTTGCATTTTACCGTTTTGAGCCCAAACTCGTTAGCCAGTTCCAAACAACATTACACTTACGTGGTAATGAGTAGAGGGTCCCTATATCCAAACCGAAGTAACTTTCCGGAAATGTTCCACTTTAGCAGCCATCTTCAGGGTAAACATCAGTCACGTGACATTTCAACCTGTTAGTAAGCTAGGCTTTGCTGTTGCATACAACTTCATTTCAATTTCGAAAGAACAACTATGTTTAATAAAAAAAAAAAAAAAAAAAAAAGCGTGTTACGAGCGTGTTACTCCACCCTCGGAAATCGACTCCTACGGACTTTCCCCTGAAGATGGCTGCTAAAGCGGCAACATTTCCGGAAAGTTACTGGCTCGTTGAAATTCATTCTGGACTCTCTATCCGACCACATGAAGACCTTGGGATACTTCGGTTTGGAAATAGGGACCCTCTACTCATTACCACGTAAGTGTAATATTGTTTGGAACTGTAGAAGAGGTATAAATAGCGTTTTGTAGCCGCGGGAATTACATGCCCTGGTTACGTCCAGGCTAACGAGTTTGGGCTCAAAACGGTAAAATGCAACTTTCTCAAAACACATCCGAATGACGTGATTTTCATGTCAACTCAATGTATATACTCCCAATCATCCGTAAATTGGCCTAAATTGTATTTTACTCCGGAGAATCCCTTTAAGATTCAAGATCTGGTATGTCTTCAAATTTGTACTAGTCGACATCCTGTTGCCATGTTCATTTAAAAGGTCAATAAATAAGGAAGCGGAATATTGGTGTTCATACAAAAGTACAAATATGAACCTCAATGTTTTACATTAAGCACAGCTTTTGGGTTAGGTGCAGGTACAGTAGGTCTCAAAAACATTTTAGACATTTTATAGCCTATAATTAAAACGTGTTTGCTCTGAATAAAAGTAACAGTGTGGAAATTATAAATAGCCTATGTACTTTGAGAAGAGAAAGTTTAAGTACCCTTAATCATGAAGTCTCTATACTGTACCTTTTGCAATAATCTTTGTGAAGAATTCATTCTTTTTTAGCATCCTTGAATCTGTACTACATAACGCTCATGGACAATATATGTAAAATGCAAAAGTACGGCATTAGGCCTGATTCAGAATGTCAGCCTGCAGGCATGCTGTAGGAAGTAATACTTTTTTTGTGCAAAATGATTCAATTATTTTCGATTATTCAGAATTCCCCATGATTCGATTCGATTCAATATTTTTACATTAAAGCTATTAAGTTTCAAATAAATTAACAAAAATAGAAATGATTTACCTTTTATTGAAAATATAGTATCTAGGAGAACAGTCAGTAAAGTAAAGTGCAATCAGTGCATACTAGCAGGTCTGGTATGGCTAAAAGAGACATAAAAAAGACAAAATAAGGACTAACCTCTATACAACTACAGCTCTACAGCTACAGCTCAAGTATATCAACATCAATTAGTTACATTTAGAAAATGTAATTTTCTATCTATCAGACTCAACTATTAATGCTGCTGCGAGTGTAAAGAGGTGTATAAATGACGTAGAAGACAACCATGAGGAGAGCGCCACCCGCAGATTAGGAGTAGGTAGTACGCATACAAGCGGATGCTGAAAATAGATAGGCGAACAACAAGTGGCAAAATAAATGCATGAATAGATTTTCTTGCGGACGCATCGATGCATTGAATCGTCGGCTGCATAATCGATGCATCGATACAAATCGATTAATATTTACACCCCTAGTTTGCAACAGTGCATTCAACTTGGTTATAATGAGAAATATTCTCTGAATGAATTTGTTTTTTGTCATTGTTGTAGTGTTGCTGTCTTACTGCCACATTTTGTTTGTCTTGCCAAGTTTTTAAGTTTTGTAGTCCGGACACCAGAAACACGCAATATTCTCATTAACAAATAAACAATCAACCAGACACTCACACACACACACACACACACACACACACACACACATACAGGAAGGCAAGGTGACTGGGAACAGAGCTATCTGTTTTCTGACATGTATGCACAATAGAGTGATGCATCATGGGACATCACTATTGACATTCTTGGCTCAGCCTCCGGTGTTCTCATGCCTCATGCTGATAGCCACTTGGACGTTCTAAGGGCTTGTGTTATTAACTTCACTAGTGCTGAGGACATGCTTACTTCTCAGCCATTCATGAGAACTCACACTCTTTTATTTGCTGCAAACTATGCAAAGGCTATACTGTGGCAGACGATTTCTGTGATGTACAGTCTATGTCTTTAAAGAGTGTTATGACATCCAACAAATGACGAACTCACACTAATACTGAATGTCCATTACAGTTGTTAACTGTAATCATTATGTCTAATGAAACATGATGCAAATGAGCTAAAACTTTGAATCTTTGAAGCTGCTCTATCTTACCTTGGCCAAAGTGCCTTTTCCCACATGCTGCCAAGCTCCATTTATTGTAAATTTATTTAAACTATATCTGTACTTGTTTTATACCCACAGAGGACAAAACACTTCACAATCCTTATATACCTTACATCTAATGCTACAGGGATTTTCAGTCATCACGGTGACTTGCTGTTTTGAATATGACATAAGAGCTTAACATTAAGCACCAATCATAAGCCACCACTCTTTTCTGTTGCCAATTATGTACACACATTCCCTCAAACTCAAACGCTCTCTCTCTCTCTCTCTCTCTCTCTCTCTCTCTTTCTGATGTGTGCCTCTCTTTTGATGCTTTACAGTCCCTCTTAACCTATCATTAACACATGTGTTTAAAGTTTGAGATACACAAACAAGGTTTGTAATTGAGACGCCTGACCTGTCCTGAGGTAAGAGACAACCCATGAAAATAACGGAAATCAGGAAATGGCAGATGTCTGCATGTTAGAGACTAGATTAGGATGGAACATCTTGTAACCTTAACCTTGTAAAACTAAAGATGTGCTTACTGCACACAGACTCCCCCCCCCACACACACACACACACACACACACACACACACACACACACACTCACTTACCGTATCTTGGGACTACTGAGCAAACTGTGTAAACTGAGTACCATCAGACTTCAGAACAGTCTGCCGTTTGTTCAGCCTGGTGTTGCAGACATAATGGATTGGGAAGTCTGTGAAGTCTGGACAGGAATGCTTTTTGGTGCTCACCACCACAATGCGATATTTATGGCCTGGGTTATAGCCATCAGGCGCCTTTTGGTTTCTCCAGTGACTGCTAGGACCCGTGGTTCTCTTGCATTCCATAAAGTTTTTTTTATGTTTTGTAGCATTCATGCTGCACATAAATTGCTGGCAAGTTGAGGGCAATTCTGGATCGTGCACTGTCTGAAAGCAGTCAGAAGTTCAAACCCTTCCTCTGCCTTCAAACTGGAGAGAATTTTGACTCTTGAAGCAGCTCATAACTAGGTTCTATCTCCAGGTTCTTCCTTAACACAAATATGTTATCTCCCTTTTACATTGTGTGCACAGACACCCAATGACATGTTATGATAGGGTGTGAGTGTGTGTGTGTGTGAGTGTGTGTGTGTGTGTGTGTGTGTGTGTGTGTGTGTTTGGCAGGAGGAGGGTGGGGAGAGGTGATGCCTCACATCTCTAAATTCTGTTAACAAACTGGCAGAAGATCAGGGACTTGCTGCTTTCTTTTATTTACCTTTGTTTACCCGGCTGTAACACTCGTTCACTTGCAGGCTTCCCTCCATGCTGGCATTGGTAAAGGTGTGCCCTCAGGCCAAGCAGTGCTTCCAAGCCTTATAAGTGAATGTCCACGGACAGCCTCGGCCGCTGAGAGCCCTCTCCACATGGTTAATCTCAGGCATGGCTCCAATGCATCCGAGTGGCACCACATCCTTATCCTGTCCCAGGGCCTTGCGTCAGGCCGTCCGGGCCCCCAAGAGATAGGGACACAAACTGCTTTATCGCCCGTCTGCTTTCCGACTCCTCCGCAGCTGGGTGGGGCTGCTCTATATCGGCAGCGGAAAGAAAAGAAAGCGAGAGACAGACAGTGAGAGAGACAGAGAGAGGAAAGGAGAGAGAGAAGACACTAATGGGTGTTGGCCCCTGTCTGTCCTACTGTATGGCAGTACACTCCATACTGATATAATGCGTGGGAAAAGAATGGGAGAGCCTCAAGCATCGTCCCAATGGGACTAACACAGCTGAAGCTGAAAAAACAACAAATAATTGCACTTAAGTAGTTTGAAAATGTATATGTTTGTGTTCAGATGATTGATTGTTACAAAAAGTATTTTGACTCCATTGCCCATCAGAGTATTTTTTTAAGACATTTAAGCAACAGCTGCTCAGTGCACTGCTGGAAGAAGTAATTAAATATTAGCCTGCTGCTATTGTTTTGCAAATAACCATGCAATCAGATTTTTTGAAACATTGTTAATGTGTGTCCAATATCCACTGCATCAAACAGTTAGTATAGAGGAGTTAATATCATCAGAGGTTGTTATTTAATTTTCTTTTGGGGACTTTTCGTCATTTGTTGCAGCCAAACAACACACTGTTTAGACTATACTCCTCTTAGTTTAACAAATCATTTGAAATCATTAGACAGTGATTAGTAAGATGACATGTTAAATATTTGCTTTAAGTGACCAGAGGCATTGCAATAATTGCGTACACAAACACTGATTCCTGTAGTTGTACCATAAATGCTTAATTTGTATGTAATAGTTCATAAAACATTGTTAATCACTCTAATCAATGTGTTGACTTCCCACATACACAAAGGAATTGTTTCACATTACAGAACAGTATATATAGGCCTGTGTGTGTGTATGTGTGTGTATGTGACATCATGTGCATATGAAAGCATATCCAAAATAACTGCATAGTGTCCAACATAAAGACCACACACACAACATGCACTGACACAATTTGGCTTTGACAAATATATGTGCTCTCCTTTCTCCTCTGGATCCTTGATTGCCATGTGCTATGAATCAGGAAGAGTGCGTTGGAGATTAACGAGCCACTGGTGACACATTACAAACAGAAAAAAAGTTGTACGAAAAAACATTTTACATATATTATGCCTTCGGTGTCATATTCAGGAAATGTGGGGAAAGGAACATTAACGCAACTTCAGACTCTCCCTGGGTGTTCACGTTGCATTTGATTGGCTTTCCAGCTCGGAGAGACGGTGCGTAGGCCAAAAGCAAGTCACTTACCGGGGCTCAGGCCAGAGAGCCCGACCTGAAAATCGCAGGGTTTCCATCACCAGTAGCCCAGCTGTTGAGGTGTGAAATAGTGAAGCCTTGCTAAACACCAGCTGCGTGAGTGGATAAGGAGTATAACCAAAGATGGCCCCTGGACCATGGGGCTGATGACATTCGAAGCATGCAGGGAGTACTTGAAGCACACGAATGCCTCAGACTGACCCACCACAGTGTCGTTTTTTTTTTACTCCAGCTCGATATTTAAATTTGCATGATTTCTGTGCATTCTTTGCAAGAGGAATCAACCCGCCACAGTGGCAGGCACTATTTCAGTCTTGGAATGCTGACAAATGAATGTCTGGCAATCTCAAGCTGGCAAACTGTTCACATGCTGGATTGGCATAAGATGAAGCTGGCACTAATTCAATGTTTCTAATGAGAGAGATGGAGGGGGAGAGAGAGAGAGAGAGAAGTGAGAGAGAGGGTGTGAGATTGGAGGCAGCAGGAAAGCACTATTGTTTTAGTCACAGTCAGGAAGGCTACATGGTAGGGATGCCAAGCATGACCTTTTCACCCCGATGAAGTGTATCAAAGGTGTGGGAGGTCCTCAGGGCCACAAACACACAGATGGCTGAGGTCAGACATGGAAATAAACACAGGAAAGTTCTGCGTCTGATCAGTCCAAAGAGCTTTGCCTAGCACACTTAGCATGAGCGTCCTTAAGCACCCTTGGAAGTTCTCATTTTGCTCGAACTCTCGGGACAAACTCGGGTCAAATTTAACCCTACTAAAACTTGACTGATGGTGTCTACGTATGGGCAGTGTTGCACTTTATCTATCTACTGTATCTCTCTCTCTCTCTCTCTCTATCTATCTATCTATCTATCTGTATATATATATATATATATATATATATGATTGAACCTTGATAAGATGCAGCCAGGTGATGTAACTTTTTTTGAGAGGATTAAAAAAAAAAAACTTTTTTTGGAAGTGGTAGTAAATCACGTTTATGTAGCTGACGCCAAGGTCAATATTATAAGGCCAACGTGTCTCACTAACCAGGGATCCTTTAAAGCCCTAGCATATAACACCCAAATAAATATGGATTAACCTTGTGACCTCATAATACAGCCCCAGACCTAGAGGATGTGGATGTAAATAGGATCACTCAACACCATTAAGTTGAGGTGCGTTTGTACTTGTACAATGGTCTGTGAGTTGGATTTGAAGATTTATGGAGCTGCTAAATAGCCAAATCTATGTGTAAATAATGATGTATGATCTGTGACCAGCTTGACTGTGGAGTACGTAATCCTCATGGTCATTCAATTATCTTGTTTAGTATGTGTGAACTTGGAAGGCACAATATATGGCGTCACAGTGTGTGTGTGTGGGTGGGTGGGAGTTCATGTATCAGTGTGTGTGTGTGGGTGGGTTGGTATTCATATGTGTGTGAGTGTGTGTGTGTGTGTGTCTACTCTAATGGGAAATGGTAAAGGTTGTGGCCATGGGAAAGGCAGCGTGACGAAAGAGGAGAAAGATTGCCTGTGACATGTGGATTGTCCCTTATCACTCCCACCCACCAGTTAATGAGCAGTGTCTTTGGGAAAATGGCTGGGACTATTAAGGCGTCTGAAAGAGACTGGCACTGTTCGTAGCCAGGCAAAGGTCGGAGGTCAGTCCCAAGCTTCTAGAGATTGTGTGTGAAATACATCCTCTGGGATGCAAACAAAAAAAGAATTTATGACAAGCAAGGCTAGAGGAAAGGCAGTGAAAGTTTTAAGTGTGTCCATTTTATTGAAGATAGCAGATCTCACAGTTGCTTTAAGGTACTTCTTTTTAAGGTTCTTCTTCTTCTAAGGTACTTTCTTTTCCCGCTTTCAGATGCCTGAGAATATTCTAGAAAATCTGAGGCAAAGTATTTATGAACAAGGGAGGGTTTTTTTTTGGGGGGGTAAAAAATTTTTTTTTTTTTTTTTAAGTTTACTTTTTCCTCCCTCAACCCCCCACCCTGACCTGCCTGTCTGTAGGAAGGGTCAAAGGTCGAACAAACACAAAGCATTTTTCAGACAGGTCAATATTGGCCCAGCATGTCATTCTGAACCCCAGGGAGAGGCTCAATTTATTTTGTGCTTCCCAGTTGCAGATATGAGTGAAAAGCCTGCAGAGATCATTCGTGTGCCCCTAGAAGAAAGGGAATGAAATAAAAAAAAAAATTGACAGGAACAGACCACACATCCCAGCATAGATAAATACATTCAAGTTTTTTTTCTCTTCTTTTTCTTTGAAGGATGTTACAGACGGTGGGGTGAATAAACACCAGCTGAACAAACTTCCAATGATGGAGATGGTGGGTGGGGTGCAGGGATGGAGGGAGGGGTGGAGGCCGGTACATGCCATATGTTTAAGAGGGTGCTGTATTGGAAACCATCCACGTATAAAAAAAGAGCAGGGGAACAAGGTGATAGACAGACAGGCACCTGCTCTCAGCGCCAGGCTGCTCCTTGAGTTGTGTGAACAGTCAGGTGGTAATTCCTGGTTGACCCAGCACAGCTTGGGGTGACAGGAGGAGAAAAACTAGAGAAAGCATCGAAAGGACAGACAGTTGGCAGTGTCAAGACAGTGTGCATTTCAACATGATATTTGTTAGCCTCAAAAAGTTTATGTTACTTTTCAAAAAGATGTTTATGTTACTTTCACATTATGTTTTTCCTATACTTGTTTATTTATTGACTTATTCTTTATTTACCACTTGTTCTGCTTTGTTTACCGCTTTCTTTCTTTCATTCATTCATTCATTCATTCTTCACTGTCTGCCTCACATCCAAAACATGACTAAACTATTCATTATTTTCTCTTTCTTTCTCTCTTTCTTAAATTCCTTAGCTCTCCCTTGGCGGTCCCTTAGCTCTCTCTTGGCATTCATTTTTACTCAGTAAACCCTGGAAGAAAATGAAACAGAAATGAATGTATCTGACAAACCACTCACAGCGGGGAGATTTATATTAATCTTCTTACAGTTACTGCTTTTCACATCTGCATTCTACATCTATCCGCCGTCTATTTACTCAACACTGTGTCATATTTGGCAAAGCTAAGTCCATACCTCTGCTCTTGCAAAACAACACACCTGGAAATCTTGTTCTTCTCTGTGCACTGTTGTCAGATAGCAATCCATCACCTGGATGGAGCTCCACACGCCTGGCTTGTATTTTATGTGAAACAAATGAGCCTGCCTCGTTTTTAAGGCAAAGAGCTCAGAACTCCTACCTTCTCCTTCGAGGAGAGACGCATCCAGTTGAGCTGCTCAGTGATGAATGAACACTGAATGAACACCGCCTTAATGCATACGTTATTATTTTATCTAGATATTATTACTGTGCGCTATGTGGCAACGTCCACTATTTAAAAGGAAATAGATATCTCTGAAAAGCATGTACTCCTTTCTGTTTTGGAGAAGAAATAGAACAAGTAAATATTTTTTATATTTTCATAACAGACACACGCGGGTGCATGCGTTGTAAATGGTGCAAAAATGAATGTCTTGTTCATGTGCTTCAGGCTACTGTACATGCCGGTGGGAACTGTGCAG
Source organism: Limnothrissa miodon (assembly GCA_017657215.1). NCBI lineage: Eukaryota > Metazoa > Chordata > Actinopteri > Clupeiformes > Clupeidae > Limnothrissa > Limnothrissa miodon. Next base: position 229,548 of record JAGFZM010000227.1, read on the forward strand.
GGTGCATCGTAACCTCTCCTCCCTGCCGGGCCATCCATACAGGATCCAGTCCAATCCGCACGGATAATAGAGCCATTGCTCCTCTTTAGCATCAGCGTTATTGAGCTATCAGCGTCTGCGCACGCTAGTCTGAGCCGCTCGTTTGTCAGCGCTGTCCCGAAATGTCCTCGTCCTCGTCCTTACCAGGCCCGGCTACGCTCCCCACTTTGCTCGCCGAACAAATATGACGGCGCCGGGGCCATGACGGATGCGCCACACCTCGCACTGCAATCTGAGGAAGAGGCATAG
>JAGFZM010000227.1:229935-244455 GCA_017657215.1 Limnothrissa miodon
GGGGGGGGGGGGGGGGGGGTCGCACACCAACTATCTCTGGTGTTGATGGATCAGAGCTGAATGCTGGTGTTCCATTGACCGAAACATGTAAGCTCCAAAAAAGATTATTGTATCAGGCCCCATTACGCAGCAAAGAAATGATCGACATCCACTCCCATTCATCTTTAGAATCACTTACCAGCTCCTTGAAGGCTCAGTCAAATTCAGGATGAGGGAATATATACATATGCCCTTACATCTGTGCCTGTTAACAACTAATCAGACTAGGATGTGACAATGAAGTAAGGAAGGCTTTAGCGTAAATTGTCAAAACATGTATCGTCAGACAGCTTTGTTAGTGATTGTGCTAAATGGCACCTTTGTGTTTAGTTTTACAGAACCCATATGTATGTATGTATGGCTTTCATTGTCACTATACAGAGTACAATGACTCTGACAATACACTTATTCATAACCATACACTAATTCATAACTTCCTATTCATAACCGATGATGAAGATAATGTTCAAATCTTCCTTGAGTTGCTTATAGGCTAGTTGTACAGACAATGTCCCTCCTGCATTTCAGCATTATATGGTCAGCAGAGACAGCAATATGTTGTGTACTTGGTTTGTGACCAACATATATGTAAAAATAAGTATATTTCAGTAAGTGTCCAACCTTTGCGATTCTCAAGCGATTCTCATTTCTACTACCCAAGTATGAACCTCTAAGTAAGACACTTCTAACATGCTGCCTATGACGAATAAGCAATATGACTCTACTTTTTCACACCTAACTTGTCCTTGCATGTCCTATTGCAAGTGAGCATCCTAGTGTTGTGTGGTATTGGATGATCTCCACATTAAATGTGTTGCTGTTCTATTCAGTGTAATTATTCATTCCAAAAAGCAGTTCAGCACAATCAGCATGAGAGAGGACAAGAAAAAGAGCCGGGGGCAAGCGACCAGTGCTTTCAGAATGGGGAAAAAAAACGCTTTCAGGGTCCCTAAACAATGTTTTTAAACATTTTGCCGTTAATGCTTCACACTGCTTTTGCTTTCAGTCCTTTTTTTTAATCCAACATTTACATTAGCACCAGTGATTGTTTCCCTTCTGAATTTGCTCATTTACCCACTGACAGTACTTGGTGACCTTGAACAATAGGGTCAGAGTTTATTTCACAAACGTGTCACATAGTCACACAATCCATTTCCTCTCCATCATGAGACAATGCCTACCTAAAGGATTTAAGCGTACGTGATAATGCCTACCTACAAATATTACCTAAAAGTTCGTCCTGTTCCAGTCAGCCAATTAATTTCACTTTGAAAGAGCACGTTTGGATCGCACCCACATCTTTCATTTAGCCATTTGTGCCCATTTAGCTTGGAAAATATCACATCACTGTGTGCTGCTACAGCACTGTAATAGCAGCCTGTCTATCTGGGACTTATGCCTTCCATTTACACAAATGATTCAACTCAGAAAACCTTTGTAAGGCCCCACAACAGTAACGTCTCCTGGAAACGAGCTCGATGTCTCTCCAAACACACTTGCTGGAAATACAGGTCCGTACGACGACAAGCTGTGATTGTTTGGCTTTGAAACGGTTGTGATTTTATTTTTCTTTCCTGAAGAAGGCAAAAGCATATGAACAGACTCCACTGTGGTGGAATCTTTTTTCAGTGGCTCTGGTAAAACACCCACGGCCTGTCAGACGAGCAGGCGGCAGCCATTACTGTCCTTTTGCACCTAACTAGCAGTGTGAATGATGCAACATGACAACATGTAGCTCTACTGTTAGGATATGCTGTGATTTCACGCGTCTTGTCTTGTGAATTTCCCTCAAGGTCATACACATTCATCTGGTTTGGGTGGAAACTTCGCAATGAAAACACTGAATCTCATTCCTAGTCGAAGAAAGAAAAAAAGTGATCAACACCTCACTCTCTCAACACCTCACTCTCACAGCGCTGTGGAAATCCAAGTAGCAAATCATGCCATTTCATTTCCTTTTTATTGCCATGTACACTCACTTTTGTGCTCTTTCCTAAGACTCAGCTTACCACAGCAAGCACTTACTCATCGTTGTCCTCTCTCTCTTTCTCTCTCTCTCTCTGTCTCTAAAACCTTCTTCTCCCAGAGGAGGAGTGGGTGGGTGGTGGAGGCGGGAGTCAGGCTGTAATTTGCAACACGGAGAGTGCCGGTTCTCCAGATGTGCTGCAGGAGGAGAAGGGAGAGAGGGGATGGGGAGACAGGGAGGGAGGGAGGAGAGAGGCAGGGAGGAAGGGGGAGAGGTTAGGGATTCAGGAGTGAGGCATGCTGTTCAGTTTCCCCAGGGTCTCATGGGAGACTGGAAGACTGGGCATGGTGAACGCCTCAGCACTGGGGAGATGTTCCACGCCTACACCAGGGGCTCGGGGGAGCACCGACGGGAGTGTAGCAAAATGTGTAATGAGTCTGTTCTCTCAAGGCACTCCTCTTTTGTCTCACGTTCTCTGTTTCTCAGTCTTTCCTTCTCCAGCCCTGCTGTACACTGCACCTAAAGACGACACCATGTAGTGGCCATGATCCACTCCCTGGTTCACCAAATCATTTCGCTCGGGCTCAACTTGTCACATAGTCACTGTGTACATTACCCCTCCAGAACGTTTCACTTAATCACAGAGTTTATGTCCTCACCTCACAACTTGTTATATAGTCCATTCCTCCTAAATGATTGACACACTGAAACACACACACACAGACACACACACACACACACAGAAACATTGAATGCGGATATTTTGTTCAGAGTTTGAAATGCTGAATGCAAAATCTCTCTTGCCTCGCACATGCCTTAACCTCACACCTGCTCATGTTCCAGTCAGAGGAAATGTGCACTGGCTCAAAATAAATCACCTCTTTTGCTTCCTCATGTCAGACAGCTGTTCCTTAGCCGAATAAGTCAAATTAACATTGCGCAGCGATTCAAATGAGGATCTCAAGCTTGCATGGCTCATAAAAAAAAATGAGAGCACGTAATGAAATGGGTCGACCAGCAGGTGGCGCCATCTCTCAAGCAGAGAGTGCCGGTTACTGGAACGCGAGCTCTCCAAGGGGTCAGAGCCACTGCAGCAGGCCGAGGGTTTGATGTGTGCCATCAGCATTTTCTGCCTCTGGTCTCCAGAGCTCCTGCACTGATTATTAAAACAGTGAGCATGTAGTGGGCTAGTCGAGCCCACTCCCTAAGGTTTACAGCACAACTCCGGGCTGGGGAAGGGCTTTGTGCAAAGAGAGAGAGAGAGAAAAACAGGGAAGAAAGAAAACATTTTTGTAACATGCTGGAGAATATGTAGTCACTGAATATTATAAATGCAGAAAAGTTAGTGGAATAAGTTTTAAAAAAGAGACTCAGTGCAAGGGGTAGTGTGCGTATGTTGCAATAAATTGGCCTACATTGATATTGAATGTTTCAGCATTTTCAAGGTTAAAAAAGACTTCTTCCATCTGTTTGTTTGGCCAACCAGCCTCTTAATTCTAAGGTCTGAATCAGGTGTGAAGTGGCTTCACCTTGATTGCCCACACTTTCTGAGAACACCCGTCTAGGTTAAATACCCCAAGTGTGCATGCTGGTCAGCTATTCATGAAGAGGAAAAAAAAAGAATCATAGTGATTGAGCTAAGTCAATTCTTAGTGCATTTTTTATCTTTAGATCTTTACTTCATGTGTGGTGGTGTGTTAGAGTACATTAAAGTACACAGTTAGGTGTCCACTCCGAATGTCTAGCACATTTTATGTCTAGCACATAAATTTAAAGAGTGGAGAAGAGTCTGGATATTTCTGAGCTCAAGTGACAATGTTTATGTAGGAAAGATTGAACTTCGGAAATTAGCCTAAGTGTGAAATGTTTATTGCACAGCAAGATAATTTTTTTTAAAAGCTGTTGTGGACGAGACAGCTGTCACTGAAGTTGAAGCCTTGAAGCAACACGTGTCTGACATGCTGTCATCAACTGTTTCTGTAAATTTCTGTAAAAGTGAAGATTTTCATGATTCATTACTTAATATAAATAAATAAGCCAGGGTTGAGTTTGGGGTATGCGTACCTATATTACATTCTGCATTCCAATTACTGATGTGGACTTCACTGAAATACTAATCTAAGGTGACCAGACATTTGAGATTAAAGTCTCTGAATTTTCTGGAGATAGTCAATATTACAATCAACGTCAATAAAGGTATTCAGTGCTTTAGCATGTGACACTGAGACATTCTATCAATAGATGTTAGCTATTAGTGGCTCTCTATAACCGAGGTTCCACTGTCTCCATACATTCCTACATCAGACCCAGTGTTGCAAACAAAGTGACATACTCAGGAATCAGGTAGGGAAGTCCATTTACTGCACTGTACAGCCCACCATTGCATTGTGCTGTGCAGTGATACTGAATATGGTGAATTAACTACAAAAAATGACATCCTGTTCAAAATGTACAGTATGTTTGAGTTTATTATAACTTTATTATGAAGGTTTAATGTCCTTATCGGTAATTAGCAGGTTAAAAGTTAGCTTAAATTACTTGTCCACCCATGTGAATACAGAGGCACTTGCCTTTTGGCAGTTCAGTGCACGCTGAACAAGTCTGGAAAATCAGCCACACCCGATGGGTCATTTCAGATTCGGAAGACTGAACTCAAGAGATAAGCCAGAGCCAAATGTTGTTATTTGCTTTTGCTGAAAAATTTAACTGTTGTTGTTGGCATAAATTATGGTTTTGATATTGATTGGAAAGTGTGAAGCTGGATTAAATCAAAATGTCTAGCTGGGCGTCTATTAGGAACATGAATCACCAAAGCAGCGGAAGGACTAGAATCTAATGCATTATGGGATCTAATTACTGATGCATAACTCACCAGGTTACTACAGTAACTCACCGTCATGTAACGGTTGTGACAGTTACAGTAACTCATTCAAATAAATCTGGGAAAACCACATGGCTGGCCAAACACAACAATGAATATACCAAACAAATGCAAGCATTAAACAGATTAGATAATGAGAGGGACACAGAACAGACCAGGGGAAGCATGCAACATCAACTATAAACTGAACAAACACTTCATTTTAAAACAAAATAACACCACACTGTAAAAAAATACTCACTTTCAAGTTTCAACTAACAAAGGTTAGTGTCGGGGCTGCCTAACTTTTTTCAGTTGACCAAACATGAAATAATGAGACAATACATTATCCCAAGTTTGGTCAACTAAAATAGGCAGTTACTGTAGTTAGGCACCTGGTCAGTTGACCAAACAAGATAATGAGTGTGTGTGTGTGTGTGTGTGTGTGTGTGTGTGTGTGTGTGTGTTTTTACAGTGTGTAGACTGCTAGCCATGACATAACTGAGAAAAAACAAATCATATAAAGGAATGGTATAGTGCCAAAGGCAACTTTTAGGTGAAGTTGTATCAGAGGAGATTGCTGAAGTTTCCACAAGCCTTTAGGCCCAATCCCATTTCACCCCTTCGCTCTACCCCTTTCCCCTACCCCTCCGTTTTGCGCGTTCACGTGTAGGGGTAGGGGTGTACCAATTTCCGTTAAGACAGAGGGGTAGGGGTAAGTGGTAGGGCTATATACCCCTCCAAACGGAGATTTTTCAGAGGCACACTCCGAACGGAGGGGTATGAGAAATTTCCCAGAACGCCTTGCGAATCTCCAGAAAAGTTCACAAATGTTAGTATTTTCTCCATTATTGATGGTTTAAAATGTTTGATAACCGTTGTATTGTCTTAAGTTTAACGTTATTCCAATGTGTAATGGTCCTTTTCTCCATAAAATGCACACGAAAAAAATCACTAATACAATGAGTAGTGCAACGTTATTTGTGACTTGAGGGATCGGTTGGAGCATTGAGTTGTGAACGAATTGCGAGCGTCCGTGCAAAAAAAGTGTTGCCAACGTAATAGCTGCCGGAGAGTACTGATGATGTATGCGATTGTTTAAGGGGTATCCCAATTCGTAGGGGTTGACTTTCAAACCCTACCCCTTGTTGCTCTGCTCTGGAAGGGGTAGAAATTAGAAATGGGATTGGCCCTTAATCTGTGTATTCACCCTAGCAGAGAGGGGTTAGACACCCTGATGACTCATTAGACAGTGAAAATGTTAAACCACTCACACATGCCATATCAAAGTTTACAGCTAGACTAACTGCATTGTGTTATTACACATGCCTTTTGACACAGGCTGTCAGACATAAATGCAGGGCTGCCAACAGATCAGATAGATAAAATGAATTTTCGGAAGTATGGCGTGTGCGCGTGTGAATACAGCCAAAAGCGTGTGTCTCACGCTCAATGCGTGTGAGTTGGCAGCCCTGTAAATGTAAACTGTGATGATATTTGCACATACGCTACTCTTGACTTGACAGACTGGTGTTGATCTGGCCTCTTGCAGCTTTATATTTTTTTAGCATGCAGTATGTGTGTGGATGTCATACGTCTGTATGGTAATGTGTATGGATTATGTGTACAGTATATCTATCTATCTCTCTATCTATCTATCTACAGTATCTATCTTTATATTGTCATATTTCACAGATTTCTGTGATTCTTGCTCAGCACTCTGTTCCTATTTCTGAAAGCCAGTGTACAATCTGCCGTAGTACTCACTGCTTACACACATTATTTGGCTGACAAATTAAATCTATGATGGATTTCTCATTTCAAATATGCACCTTGCCTGTTTCATACTGGATGCCATTAAAATGCTGCAAATAACATGCATGTCTCACCCAGGCTTACAGCTTATCCATGTTTTCAGTTCTGGCTCCCCTACACCACATCGAATGCTGGAGGGGATTTCTGAGTCCAATGCATTATTTATACATCCCATCGATTCTCTGTTTCATATTTTGGTTTGTTTGTCTCCTTTAATAACTAGTTTGTGGTGCGTCGCCGGCTTGTATTGCTGTAATGTTTTCATCAAACACTTTAAATGCTTCTGACACTTACCATAATTTCCTCATTGGCAAGGAAGAGAAACTTTATTGTTCAAGGATTCAAGGATTCAAGGATATTTATTGTCACATACTTTTTTTAAAAGATAAAAAATGTAGTGAAATGTAGGTATGTAAATGTTGTTTGGCATTGCAATACATTTGCATTGTGTTGCATACGAACCAACAATGTGACATCACCACAGATGTTTGCTATAATAATCATTAAAGCTACAGTTTGTGGCGTGTGAATAAAATAAAAATAAAGAAATAAGAAAAAGAAGAAATGCAAGTAAGTGCTAATCTCTGGTTGCGTGTGTGTCCGGAAAATGCCTGCCCTGTGGGTGGTGTATCTAAACCACTCTGGATGATTATGAAGCCAATTAGTTTACCACCCAGTGAAGCCATCACCTTTAATTGCAATCATTAGGCCCCCGTTGACCTTCCGCTTCAGCCTGTGAGGCTATGCCCACCGGAATATAAAACCTGCAGTGCAGTGGCGTGCTGTGTCTTGCGCTTTGCACCATAACTGAGGAATTATCCCGGTTTTAAGGTTCCAATTATAGTTTATGTGCCGTTAGAGGAAGAACTCATTGTGATTTCTGGTTTTGGGAAGTACACAGAACAAGAAGAGAGTGTTGTTTGTGTGTGTGTGTGTTTCCCATTCTCACACCTCTAGTTACCATCTTTTTGTTTAACTTTTTTTGCACTACAAATATTGCATTTCAGTAATTTGCTGGGATGGGTTAAATTCTGATATATATGTAGATATAATGGAATGGAATGGTAATAGTAAATAAATAATGGACTCAAAATTATGGTATAACTGATACGTTAACAACATTTTCTATCTTCATCATACCCACCATGCTCACAAATACAGACACACACACACACACACACCTGTCTTAATACTTTCCTCTTCACTCTCTAATACATTCTTCTCTCTTCACCTCTCTCTCTCTCTCCCTCTCTCTCTCTCCATCTTTCTGTAGCCCTGCAGGGGGGAAGGATTGAGGTCTGCTTTGTGCTCACCGATCAACACTGCACTCTGGCCCTGAATTATTGAGCACGCTGCAGAAGGCATGCGGAGTCAAAGCTCGAGTCAGAGCCAAGTCCAAGAGGTAAAGCGAAAAGAGATTCAGTGAGGGAGAGAGAGTGATAGAGAGACGGAGGTAGAGAGAGAGAGCAACCCAAGAGAATCACAGACACGTAAATATATCGAGGGCCTGGAGTCTGTCGCTCTTCCCCCATCGATTCAGATTAACCCCCACCAACGAGCACAAATGAATGACAAAGTGTTGGGGATTGATCGGAGAGAAATACATCTGTGGGCTGTGAAGGAAACTAAGCTAGCAGGTAGGGGGCAGTGGTGAATTTAGCTTGTGTGGCTCACTGAAACCCCTACGTCTCATGAACAATAACACAGGTAAAAGTAAAAAAAAAAAAAAAAAACCCAGATAATTAGATCACTAACCTATTTGAATATATATTCAATAGACAATATGTTCATAATACAGATGTGATGTGCAGATAAGAGTCAGTTGTGTTGCTGTGTGTTTGCTTAGATGGGTAAAGAGGGAGGGGAGATTATGTATTCTCAAAGGAGCTCCATCTGTTTCATTCTGAGATGACACCAGTGTGAGAGGCAATGGAATAACATCAGACTTCTCACAGCGAGTACAGAGTTGACATGACACAAATAAAACGTTATAGATTGCACCAGGTGAAGTAGAATAAGAATTTAGATTTGGTGATTAAAAATGACATCCAATGGTCAGTGAACTGTAGACAGCTGACAGACATGCAATGCTTTGTAGTTATGTTCAGTCCTGTTGGTGCTTCATGGAGTCTCATTTCTATCCTCAGGTCGAACATCACTTAATGCAATACAATTATGTTTTACTGGTCTAAATAATGTTTTCATTATTACATTACATTAAACATTGTACATTGTTTATAATTGCATTCTGTGGTATGTACTTGCTTGACCTTGACCTTTTCAATATCATAACAGTATCATTCGATCCTTAAAAATGGATACAAACATTAGCATTCTGTGGCTAACGCCTATAAGACGAGTCTCACCCTGTGGCATGTCCATTGTCTTCATATATGTGGCCTAACTGGTTCAAGGGTAAATCCAGCAGATCTCCAACCCTTGACCTCCAGAGGAGCCGAAGCAATTAACGCTCTGACCTCTTTGTGTCAGTTTACCGACAGTAGTGGAAAACACGCTTATATTTGGAATGGTCAGCTGGATTAAAAGTGAAAAACCATCTTTTCATAAGTAATTTTGTATGTAAGATAAGGAGGTGAGGCGCTGTGGCATATAGTTTTGCACGGATCTCATTTTGTAAACGCCTTTATTTTCCCCGTTTCTGGCGTGGCATACTAGCCTCTATTAAAACCCGGTAGGGGTTACACAGGGGTCAGCTTCCAGAAGGCTGGAATATTAATCAGGGAGTAATGATGGGAGGTAAGGTGTTTAATAGGGGAGAAATCACATGGTGTACGCCTGCTTAGCAGACACCAAGCCTCTGGACAGTCAACATAAATTTCAGAGTCCCATGTGGTACTGGGGTTTTAATCATAGAGGGAAATTATATCAAATTAAGTCTGGTGTGTGTGTGTGTGTGAGAGAGAGAGAGAGAGAGAGACCATGTGAGTATGTTTATGTATGCATATTAGAGTAATATGTGATGTCTACAGTATATGTATTCAAGTGCACCACTCCTAAGTGTGTGTGTGTGTGTGCGCGTGTGTATGTGTGGGTGTGCGATTTTGCACAATATTTTTAAATGTGGGTACAGCAGAGTTTCTAACCGTTAAGAATATTTCACATATGATTCTTTGGGTGGTTAATTACCTAGAACTTCATATAACGCCCTAAGTTGCCTCAAAGTATGTTTTGACGAAGATAACACGACAAATCTATTTCCAGTGTTTATTTCACTTTGTATGTTAACTCGCACAACCGGCGCCTTCTGGAGAAACCACAGACCTCAGACTGGCCCACAAAGCAGAGGCTCGCTCGCACCGAGCCCAGTGGTGCCAGATAAGCTCTGGCTGTTTGCTGATCAGCGGTCGAGATTGCAGCCATCGCTGTGACCTTTGTGAAGGGAGAAAAGGGGGAATACAGGTAGGACTTAACCACATGCGGTCTCCCAGCACCCACAAGATCAACACACTGACAGCATGTGTGCCAAACAGAGCCCGACTCAAACTGATCTACCTTTCAAGATGGAAAATAACCTCGAGATGTCAGCAGAGGCAGTTGGTGGTGAAGAGAGGTCTTAGGAACTGTGGAAGGTGTGGTGTGAAGCTCGTTCTTTCTTGTGCCTGCACACACACAAACACACGTGCACACACAAACTCTCCCTCTCTAGCAAACACATATGCATGCGCGCACGCACACACACACACACCCACACAAAGATTTTCCACTTTTGCAAAAAAGCAATCTTTGTTTTTTCAACAAACACAAGCTCCCAAACACAATGCGTGCTGTCATACCAATACCCAAACACAATACTCTCTCTCACACACACACTCACACACACACACACACACACACACACACAAACACACATTCCTGCAAATAACAGCCTTTATAAAAAAAATAAATACATGGGCATATCTCTTAAAGCCAGATGCAAGATGGCACACAGCTGCTTTAGTAGGGAAACAATGCAACTCTTCTCCTTTTTTTCACGAAGTCATGTCAAGGTGCATCCATGATAATTCTGTTCCACTTATCCTCCAGGGCCTGCTTATGACAGGGAAAGAAAGAGCGAGAAGAGATAGAGAGAGAAGGAGAGGGGAGGGAGAGAGAGAGAGAAGGCGCATCTGCGAGCCTTATTAGCGTGGAGCACCAAGGATGCTGTGTTCCACCGGCACATGTCTTGCCTGGCACGCTTGTGTTTGCCTTCGGCTTTCCCCACAACAAATCCCACGTCAAACAGTTAGGTCTATCCTGTTGTTAAAGGCAAACAAAACAAAGCAAAACAAAGCAAAAAGTCACGACAATGACGATAAACAACTCGGCTCGCAATCCCAATAGCATTTAACAATCGCCGCAAAGCGTTCTTATTGCTGTTACGCTGTATGTGTTGGTTTGTCTGAGTTCATACAAAAGGCCCCTGGGAGAGACAGAAGCCTCGTGAGCAAGCGGCCGTCTGAATAGTCTTTTTCTGACTTCCTGTGGAGGACGGAAAGGAACCGCTCGTACATTCCAACATGGCCGCTTTTATCCAGGCCAGGAGTCCTGTACACTTCCACAGAGACTGCTTGGCGGTGCACATGTATGCTAGGTGTGTGTGTCGGAGGGGGAAAGGCTGGCGTGGAGTCGGTTGGTGGCGGTGTTTGAGGGGGTTTGCTAATTAAACGAGCTTTCTGTCTGGGCTGCGATCCAGGCTAGCAGCACCGCAATGGCCTCCGCAGTGCAGGGGAGAGGCGAGTGAAAGGCTGGCGTCTGAGCTGGAGCACTGGAGTGCTTTCTCCCTTTGGGCAAGAGCAGCCCCCGAGCTGCAGACGTCCGATGGCTGAGACAGAGAGCACAGGTGACAGCGATGCATAATGCATGCTGCGCCACGGGAAAGGCCAGGGCTATAGAAAGAAACTTTCTTCTGCTTCGGTACTTGGGGCTCTGTCTCTCTCTCCTCTCTCTTTTCCTCTCTCGCTCTTTCACTCTTTCTTTCCGTCCCTTCTTTTCACTGTTGTTTCCATAAATCCCATAATGCACGTACACACACACACACACACACACACAAATACACACACACAGACACACACAAATACACACACACATTTACATACACAGATACACAGACACACACAAATACACACACACACACACAAATACACACACACATGCATCTATTTGCTGAATGCTCCAGTGTGGAGAGTCATCTACATACGGCACACGTACATACACCACCACCAACTATGGTGCATAACTCCCAGGCAGTCAACTGTAGGAATGATGAGACCCTGGTAGACACTGTAAAAACACACAGGAGATTTAAAACTCCTGATTACCGTACTTTACAGTCCAGTGAACGTCATACACAACGAAATATGTTTTTTTTTGTGTGTTATTGTTGTTTCGTTGTCTGTAGGTGGGGAGACAGTCTTATGTTATTTAGTGTGAATGTCTTTGAGTTCAACCTTGAGAGGCCACTCACTAAGGTTGTCGGGGGGAATGACAGCAATGCCTTTCCTTTTTGTTAAAAATTGAAAGGGGTGAGAACAGCTAACCTTTGAGAGAAATTGTAAGAGACACTTCCCCTGACATAAATTCTGATGTCCACTCTTCAAGGTTAGCTCTTTCAAGCAGAACAGGTTCAACCCGGAAAACTGTAGATAAAAAAAGCAAAAAAAAACAAAAAAAAAAACAAAGATAAAAAGACCAAATTAATCTACTGATAAAAACACAAATAGTACCAAGGTCCATAAACATAATATGCATCAGCTACTAGTCCATGTCCTTTTCTACTTGTTTATTAATCTTGAAAATATCCCAGCTGCTCCCCCCAAAACCTCCGCTGCTGAGAGGGAAGAGTTAATATCTGCTGAGTGTAATCTGCAGTCCTGCACTGAGTGAATTAGTGGCACAGGCTCTATATCCACACTCATCTGCTTTCAAACTGTCTTTATGAGCCGGTGCCCGATGTGTTATCTTGCGCCAAAGGCCAGCTCATTAAGTGAAAATTAACCTTCCTCATTTGCCGCGTGGCGGCCAATAGTCACATTTATGTGGGATTCATTGGCAAAGAGGAGCACGCTTTCTCTCCCCTGGTAATGCACTATGCGGTAAGTACCTGTCCCTAGTCAGACATACACGCACACACACACACACAGGTGGGATTCATTGAAATAAAAAATAATAATTCATTGCAATTACAGTAAAGGGACACTAGGCAAATGTGATTTTTTAAATCAAGATTTTCTGTCATTATTTTGATATCAAAAATACAAGGTTGAATAAAGTCTTTTATCCTGGCTTTGCACAGCCAGCGTGTGTTGTGAATGTCAGACAGGCAGGACCCAGTGATCTTTTCAGTTTCCTTCTAATCTGCTGCAGGGTCTTGATCTGCATCAGTGTGGCTACAAAACTATGCTGTGATGAAATGAAGATACTCTCAATAGTCAAAGGTTGTCAGGATGGAGGAGGAGAGGTCAGCTTTCCACAGCTTCTACAGAAAGACAGGCCGGTCGTTGCATTGGGCTTTATTGTGATGCTTGTGGCGTGCTGAGTACATGAAGCTGTCCGTGATGCTAATGCCAAGAAACCCAACTGGAAGATTGTTTACGAACAGTGGGGTGTGCTTGCCTGGAGGTTGTCTGAAATTAATGAGTTGGTTTGCTTTGTTCACAGGTTGTTATGGCATCAGGTTGTATGACGATGAGGTGTCATGTTTCCTGTTGCTGATTGCCTGTGGTCTTCTTACCAGTGAAAACGTTACGGATACTAACGTATCCTCGGTTCTCTGAGTGAGAAGCCGAAACGTACGAGTGGATGATGCCTATCATCTCCTGCTTTTCTGAAGTCATTTTAAACCAACCCTTTGAAAAAAGGGCAGTAAGCGCACTGACGCGCGCAGGCAACTACTTAGACAGCCCTGCGTGACGTCAGAAAGTCTATATATTGACTGCGCTTACGCTTCAGGTCCTCTTTGCCAAGCTCGCCAGCGTCGGCGATTGAGGCCCGAAGCGTACGTTTCGGCTTCTCACTCAGAGAACCGAGGATACGTTAGTATCCGTAACGTTCTCTTTCGTTTCGAAGCCGAAACGTACGAGTGGATCACTACAACCAAGCCTCAAGAGCCCTACACCAAGGAGCCCGAGGTGGGAGGATCCATGGGACCGCCGCCGGGCCCAGAGAGAACACTCTCTGCTACACCCGGCCTGGTTACGTCCAATGCGTAAAAACGCGCGAAGGTGTTCCCTGAGGCCCACGAAGCGCTCAAGCAGATATCCTTCATGGGGACGCCTTTCCAGAAGGCCCAAGAAGCCGCCACTCCACGGGTGGAGTGCGCCCTGACATGAACAGGCGGAGGAACACCCGCCGCCTCATATGCCAGACGTATGGCTTCCGTAAGCCAATGCGACATGCGTTGGGTAGACAAGGCCTGACCCTTGGCACGCTCGCCATGGCAGACGAACAACTGGTTCGTCTTCCTGATGCTCTGCGTACGCGCCAAATAGGCACAAAGCGCTCTGACTGGGCACAGAGTAACGGGCACAGAACTGCCCGTCTCAGGAAGGGCTGCGAGTTCAATGACCCTCGAACGAGGGTCAGTAGACAGCACTTTCGGGCGAGAAAAGGGATTTGGTCGCAGCGTGACCCGCGCGTCACCTTGCGTGAACTCAAGACAGTCAGGACTGACCGACAAGGCAGTCAGATCGCTGACACGCTTCACCGAGACCAGAGCGAGCAGAAGCGCAGTCTTAAGGGAAAGCATCTTTAGACTGGCACTCGACAGAGGGTCAAAGGGCGTAAGGGCCAGTCCACGTAGGACAGTGGCCAGGTCCCAAGTAGGGACCAAAGGGGAGGAAGA
>JAGFZM010000228.1:0-10209 GCA_017657215.1 Limnothrissa miodon
CTCAAGCCCAAAACCACTATGTTATTAGTGCAGAGCCCAGGTGGCGAGGCGCATGAGAGACCAGCCCCAAATCAGCAGCATGGACCCTTCACCTGTTAGAACCAATTAGAGCAGAGGAGGCTGTGATTGACAGGACTATTGCACCAATCCCTGCAGAAGCTGTTAGAAGAAGTAATCTGAATTCTAGAGTTTCATTGGTGGAGAAAGACGACTGGAGGTCAGGGAGGTGAGGTGAAGTGAGGTAGGTGTCTCTGTGAGCGTGTGTGTGTGTGTGTGTGTGTGAGAGTGTGTACAGAGGTGGGGTAAGCTAGGTAAGAGGTGGGGGAGTGGTGGATTTGGCAGGAAGCTGTTCGGCGAGACCCCAACAAAACTATCCTGTGACCCTATCCAGTCCAGCCCAGGCCAGATCTGAACCGGATCAGGACCATCCCTGGGCCGGGTCTGGGCCATGCCCAGCCCGCCTCACCTTGAAGCAGGCCAGGTGGAAGCAGAGGCCCAGAGACTCAATGACCATGGCTGCACCCTTGGCCAGCGGACGCTCACAGCGCGTACACACCCTCCGACCACTCAGGGGCTTGCTGTACAGTACACATACACACACACACACACACACACACACACACACGCAGTCAGGCCATGCACGCACACACACACACACACACGCAGGCCATACGCACACACATGCAAAAGACACAAAGTGAGAAATGAAACACATGTTGATGACACAGGATGTACATGGTCAGGAGGACATGCAAGAAATGAACACACAAGCGCAGGCACACACACAGGTAACACAAATGGAGACATAAGGGGAAGATAGTACATGGTCAGAACATGCACGTGACATCCACATGCACATTCTCACACACACACAAAGGAACAAAGTCTTCGTTCAGACACTTCATTTCTTACATTAACTTTCAATAGCTCTCTCTCTCTCTCTCTCTCACACACACACACACACAAGGATGAGGATTGAAGCACAAGTTGGTTTTTCCTTCGTCTCCTTTTTCCTTCGTGCTGCCAGTGTCCAAGACGCTTCTTCCTGCATGCTGTAGACTTTTCACCTACCACAATGGAGCTGGGCCCCAACATGCATTCTGTTTCAAACTTTGATGCATCCCACACACATCATACGCTCCTATTTTAACACCTGCGCTCTTTTTGGAAAAATGGCTGCTGTGAAAAAGGTCCACTGGGATTTAGCTAGAGGCTGTAATCTGGCAGTTAAAATATGATGGGGATGGTAGTAGTGATAATGGCGATGGTGTTGCTGATGCTGCTGGCTGTAGTGGTACAATAATGGCGTCTGGCTCACCTGATGCGCTGTGGGGACCCGGGCGTTTCCTCCCTGAGAGGAGTGGGGGAGGTGGAGGCTGGGCGTGCCCAGGGACCCTGCCGGAGGCCGCTAGCCGAGAGGGAGGGTGGGAGGGTGGAGGATCCCCCACCTCCACCTCCCACAGCTCCCATACTGTAGCGCCCAGGGCCCCTGTACCCCCCGGAGCTGCCCAGGGCGGAGTGGGGCCTCATGAGGTTGGAGGCGGCCGAGGAGGGCCTGGTCCAGGAGCCGCCGCTGTGGAGGTCGTCCAGAGACTCAAACCTGCACAGACATTCATAACATTACACAAATGTGTTTAAAATAGTACTTTAAATATCCAATTTTACTTCTTATGGTTTTCCATCTTTAGTTGTCTTTTCTAAGCTGCAGGCAAAGGGGGAAAAATCTTGTGTTTGGAATGCCCTTTGCTCCTATGCGTGCTGGGAGCAGTGTACAGTGACCTCCTGGTGAGGGTTGCCCAGGACAACCAAGTACTTACCACCTGACAGGATCGCCCATGACAATGGACTCCTCCCTTCCTGGGTTAGGGTAAGGGTTTAGATTCCTCCTACCTCCTCTAACAGGGTTGCCCACGACAACGGGGTCCTTACCTCCTGACGGTGTTGCCCAAGATGATGGGGTCCTTGCAGTAGCTGCTGCTGGAGCTGCGTTGGCGGATCCAGCTGTTGTCCGTGTGCAGCGGCGTCCGCTTGCGCATCTCCGCCAGGATCTGCTGACGCTCAAACTCCACCTGCGACATCTGCTGGCCCAGCTTCTTCTCCACCCGCACCGAGCCTACCAATCACAGCACAGCACAGCACCAGCAGGACTTCAGATACAGTCCGGATATGCAAAGTCTCAGGTTTGTGCTGGCAGTCTGAACAAGCCTGAAGACACCTCACCCAGACAGGTAAGGTGAGCTAAGGTAAGAAAAGAGAAATTAGTTTGTAGTTTCAGAGATCTCTGGTTGTCAAACACACTCACCTCCATCCTCCTGCTGGTGAAGAAAGTCCAGTGTAGGGGTGGATTTGGACTTCATCCTGAAACAAACACACACACACACACACACCAAAAGAAGCATTAACATACGGGGTGATGCATGGAGGCCACGTACTAACATTGGTCGACAAGGTAGAACTGCAGTCTCAAACACCAGCACCCAGACAGGACACTCGGTCATGACCCCTGTAGAGGGCAGCACTGAGCTCATTGCGCCACAGAAATGGCCTAAAGGCACAGTGATGTGATTGGACGCAAGACTTGGGTCAGACGTCTGACAGTCATATTCCTGTTCCATATTCCTCATTTATTGTACTTATTTATTTACTTACTTATTTATTTTATGTACTCATTGTGTTTGTCCAAGATTAATATGTATACATGCATCTTAAAAAGTAAAAATAGAAATAATTAAAAAAGAAAGAAAAAGACAAAGACCTCTGTGTGTGTGTGTGTGTGTGTGTGTGTGCGTGTGTGTGCGCGTGTGTTTGCAGGTCCAGTGGGCAGTGGAGAGGCATGGCACACTGACCTGTCGGTGGCAGCTAGCGTGGCAAAGCTGTATGACTCATCAGGCCTGAAGCACAGCAGCAGCAGCACACAGAAGAGCAGAGATGCACACACAGATTTAAACAGGTCACACACACACACAGATTTACACAGGCCACACACACACACACACACACACACAAGCTCAACCAGGCAACACATTAACACACACACAGATTCACAGAAGTATCACACACAAAAGTAACAAAGAGAGAAAGAGATTAACAGACAGCACACAACTCAGGATCACGCACACACACACACACACACACACACAGGGACACACTGCGCACACACACAAGCCTCAGGAGTCATTAGAGCCTGTAGGAAGACATGCAAGCTCATCACTGAAATGTCATTTAAAAATCATTTATATTAATTTAGCAAAAAAAAAAAAATCCAATTCTTCTGTTCCTCTTAGTTTAGTTTAGGTCAGTGTTGTGATGCAGGTCAGGTGACCTTCCTCCTCACCACTGATTGGCTGTGGTGTGGCCACATTCATCTAAGCCCGCCTCTTTGACAGGTGACTCTTCTGCACTGTGCACTGGCTCCTGCCGCTCCTCTGCATGCTGATTGGACATCATGAACGGGGAGGGACTGGAGTGGCGAGAATAAGGGCGTGGAGGGCTGCCATTGGCTACCTCATAGGTCCGGTGATCCTGATAGGAGAGATGATTGGTCAAGAGGTCATTTGTATAGTGTATGATAATAACCATGATAATTAGGTCTAACCTACATTGTTCTGCACACTTCTGGACACAAGCCTGTGACTGACAGGAGTGCAGCATGCTAGCAAGTGAGCCAGTTTTACTCACTAACTGTTAGCCTTTGAGGAGGAAGATTCACCCAGATAAGCTAGCTAGGATCTGTTAGTAGTGGTACACTGGCTGCGAGGATGGTCCTCGAAGGAGGAGAAGTGGTAAACCTGGTCCTTGTTCATGATCCAGATTTGGAAATTATGTGATCAAAGTTCAATTGTTCAAGTAATCAAGTAATCCTCTAATTCCAAGGAGCAAAACATAAGATTTCCCAATCTGGATAACTTTGTTCCAGATTAAATGCTTTTAAGACACATAACTGAGCTTTACTCTCTTAGCTAAACAAAAAATCAGCCAGCTAGTCTGATGGTTAGAAGCTTCATCAATTCCCCACCCATCTAGAATACCATTACACTTCCTGTTCTGAAAGTGGCTGAATGATATTTAAAGGCACACATGCCCTCCTCACCTCTGACCCCCTGAGCTTGTCACCATGGTTACCGTCATCGCCACCAACTTCCTGCTGGGCTTGCTGCCATTCCTCTTCCAGTCTCTGCTGGTCACGCTGGTACTTTTCCTGCAACACACACACACACACACACACACACCAAATACGGTCACCCTTTTGTTTAACATTAGTTTGTAGTCATGACCTAGCCCACATGTGGCATGTTAAAATGTCACAGATACACAGGCATCATTAGAATTCCATGAGTGAGCACCACACAGGTGCAGTACCGCTGCCTACCTGCAGGAGGCGGTCTTGCTCTTTCTGCCATGACTCCTGCTTCTTCCTCTCCTCCTCCGGGTCCCAGGACCAGCGGGAGGACGATGCACTGATGCCCGGCACCTGCAGCTGCGCCATCAACACACACAATGCATCAGACAGAGATGTTTATTGTTTTTATTTACGGAGGAAACCATGCAAAATCCTTTACACAGACTGTCTGTGCCACACACACATACACACACGCTGTTTCACATACTTACGTCGGATATGGCAGATTCTGATCCACCTGTCAAACAAACAGCAGGGAGGGGTGAGTACATAAGGCAAAAACATCTTTCATCAAAAGCAAACATTCCCGGATGGTTCATGCCAGTGACATCGGACACACACAAACACTCACGGATGGTTCATGCCAGTGACATTGGACACGTCTCACACAGTTTGAAGTGGTCCAATCAGTGTGCATGTTTTGTGTGAGAAAATCTGTTTTGAACAGCACATTTATACCCATAGGGGATCTGACCAAGTGCCATCAAGTCACTGTGCAAGTGGAACTAACACACAAACATCACAGCAACACACACACACACACACACACACACACACACAGAAAGAAAGAAACACAACCGATGTCGGAAAAAATCAGAGGAGCCCAAAAGCAGCAATTATTTATGCCATTTTAAAGCTGGACCAGAGAACAGTCATTTAGTACCCAGACAGGTCTCAGCTTTAAGAGCTTCCCTGCTGAGACACACACACACACACGCAGGTTGACGGCCTTTTCAACTTGAGGGGCCTCCATTCCCTTTCAGCTTTGAATGGTGCCATTAATGTAGGTGGGAATGGCCTCTGCTCCCACACACACTCAAAACCACTTCACAAACGCCACACACTCTAAAATACAGTCATTCTCTTTTTCTCTCTCTCTCCCCCTCCCCCCCCCCCTCCCACACACACACGGTAGCTCCGGCAGACACACTTGACTTTACCAGCTAAAGTAGCATCTTTGGGCTCTACTAGGCAGCTGCCAATTTTACCATTTTGGTTGTTGCGGCTCTCATGCAGGACTGCACACAGCAAACCATCATAGTGTAAACACACAAACAAACAAACACGCGAAAACACAGACACACATGCAAAAACATCTGCATTACCACAAAGATAGACCCAGGAGTTCACTCCTGATGTAGGGGTTCCTAAAAAGGGGGGTTTAACCGACATCATGAGATTTATCAGCACACACACACAGAGACAGACAGACAGACACTCACACAGACAAAGACACATAGACAGACACTCACACAGACAAAGACACATAAATGAGGGTGATGAGAGATGTCTTTGGAATTTTAACAGACTGCCATCCCCACAGCAGCACACCCTGAAGACGAGGCCACCAAATCCCAATCCCAATCTCAGACTGGGATTGAATTACATTTGAGACATGTGAGAGGCAGTGAGAGCACTGCATAACTTACAGGAGGAAAGAGCCACACAAGTAAATAACACCACAAATCCAGCGATTAGGCAATCGTCGATGAACTGATTAAATGAACGGAGCAGGCAATGATTTTAATCCATAAGAAGCTTAAATTAATACACCCTCAACCTTCCATTCTCAACATAAGAACATAACAATTCAGTCCAATTAACATCATCATTAAATCCAGCTAACATCAAATTAAGTCAATTTAATATCATGATGATTAAGTCCAATTAAAGCCCCTGATTGCCCAAACACACACAAGGAGTTGGACACACACAGTCGGATGTTTACCTTTAAAAAATTCTAGTCTCCTTCTACGGTTTTTCAAAGCAACGAGCTCATAGTCTACATAGAGAGCAATGAAAGAGAGGAGTCAAGTGTCAGTGGCTTGGCATAAGTGAATGTGTGTGTGTGTGTGTGTGTGTGTGTGTGTGTGTGTGTGTGTGTGTTGAATCTACACAGAGAGCACCTAAGAGAAAGGAGTTAAGTCAGTGGCCAACATACTTGTCTGCTTGTGTGTGTGTGTGCGTGCGCATTCATAGTCCACACAAAGCGCAATGAGAGTCAGTCAGTGGTTGGGCTGGTGTGTGTGTGTGCGTGAAAATCAAGTGTGAGCAACAGGAGCTGCATGCGTTTGGTAGGTGTGGGAGGTAATGCAGCAGCGATGTACGTTACCTACCCTTGTTTCTCAGAGTCACAGCGTTGTCATGGAAACCACCATTCATTTGCACGGTTCCCACACCCTGTAAGAAATGAGAAGCGATGACTTCTCATTCTGCTCCGTTACACACCTGCACCACATCAAACCTCTAGAAACCAGCTGGCATTTGGGGGGGGGGCGTTGCCCTACTCTTAGGCTGCTCAGATGGGTACCGACCCCACACACTTACACACAGACACACTCTACCCTTACTGCTACTCTGATGGGCACCTAGCCCCCCCCCCCCCCCCCCCCCCCACCCACCTTCCTTCACACACAGAGCTTATTAGATTAAGACAAACCATGTAGAACTGTCAAAATGACTAACTGCCCATGATATGACTTTACGATTGATCTCAAAAACCTCAAGAACATGATAATTGATACAATTTAAGGAGATTGGTGATCTTGACTCCCCCCAAACCCCCAATACTGGTACTCACATTGCAGGGCAGGCCGTTGGTCAGGGGTTTGGCAGCGGGAGCTGCACCAATGCTGGGATCCTGGCTGACATTGATGAAGTGCTCGGACCGACCTACAAGTGTCGAATCCGCAGTGGTGAGATTGAGGGTCTTATGGCTTTTAAACGGCAGGGAAGGATGGCCGCTCCAGGCCCAGTCTGTCTCAAACACACACACACCCCGAGCAGCGCAGTATAGTGCACACACACACACGCGCATGCACACACCACCGCCATTGCCAGGGACACCAAAATGACAGAAAAGCCGCAAAATCAGTCAAAAAAGCTCTGACGTGATTTTAGGTTTTAAAACACCAGGATGGCCTCTAAAACAGTCTTAAAGTGATAGTTCAGTCAGTGCACCATAGGTGTCATCCACTACCAGCAGAATAATTTTGTACAATAAGGAAAGAGTAGTGAACTAGACGTTTGTGCTAACTAAATCAGTACCGTCAATTTGTGCTAAGTGAACTACATGTAGGCTCGGTTGTCTCTGTTGTACTAAATGATCCTACGGATGGTACTGGTTTAGTTAGCACAGAATAGCAAACCAGTGATTAACTGAACCCGTAACTAAACCAGTACCATCAGTTGGTTAATATCGTACAACAGAGAGAGTAGCGAACCAATTTTTGTTCCAACTAAACCAGTACTATCAGTAGGATCATTTAGTTTAACAGAGATAGAGTAACGACCCATCAATTTGTGCTAACTTGACCATTACCGTCAGTAGGATCAATCTGCACAACAGAGACAGAGTAGAACAGGCTGTTTGTGCTAACTTGCTGGCACCATAAGTTTACTTTCAGAGGTTTCATAAGTAAACGAAGTTTTATATGCCGAGGTAAAATTAACCTTTAGCTGAGGGTATGCTAATCCTCCCCTTTCTCTTTCGACTGATAGTGGGTAAACTCAAACAGGGCTCAGGTCGGAGGCACAAAGTCTGAACTACCACTTTTAATTGTATCACTGATTAAAAACTCAAAACACTAGAGGCCTTATTCTATAAAAATAAACACTGGTTTGTGGGCCCTGGGCAGCCATTTTGTGTGAGGAATTGAGTGAGCTGAACAAATTAGAATGCAAATGAAATACTGTGCGGACATAGGCGACACGTGAGTGAAATTTGGTTTGGAAGGTTAGGAAGCGAAAGAAGCCACCCTGGGGAGACAGCTTTTCAGCCCCACATTCGGAGTTTGGCTTGGGGGTACACAGGGGGGACACCAGACCGACCACCTTTCCCAGAGCCAACACACACTTAGACCCAAAGCACCAAATTCATAGCAGGTAGCAGTAAACACAAACACACATACAGGCACACATACACTTAGACACGAACAGGCACGCGCACACACACACACACACACACAAATATATCAAACATACACAGCTCACACTGACACAGAAGCGTTTTTTAGACAATGCCCACACATTTTTCCCAGGCAACAGACCGAAAGTATTCATCCCATATTAACTTCTTGTGTTGCCAGAAGCACATCCATGTCTTATCCCCACCAGTCATAACCATACCCACACTCAGACCTAACCCCCACCGGCCACACCCACCCACACACACACACACACACTCAAACACACACGCACTCAAACACACACACACACACACACTTCTTAACCACACCCACTCACACCACGTCTCAGTCCAACCAACTCCCGCACACACCCATGTCTCAACCTCACCCACTCACGGAAACATCCATGCATTAGATACAACCACATCCATATATAAGCCACGCCCAGTCACGCCCACATCCATCTCACCCACGCCCATGTTCCTCCCCTACACAGCCACATCTCATTGGCCCAGTGAAACCATGCCCATGACCACACCCCCATACCTAAGCCATTCCAACAAACATGAAGCAAGTATTTCATTTTGCTTTTGTACAATGCCAGACTTGTACGAATGTTTTTTATTATTATTAAATCCCATTTTACTGACAACTAGATACTTTGTTAAAAAAATATATATATATGAGGCCGCCATGGGTCCCTCTTCAGGACTGAGTCAAGACGGGGATCATCTCCACAATTATTCTTCCCCTTACACTTGCATAGAAAGTTAGTTGTCTGTTCTCCAACTATGTGGAATTGATAACACCTAAAAGATAAAGTAATATTGCAGATTTAGCTAATCTACACACACACACAAACCCATAAACAAATAACCACACACACACACACACACACACACACACACACACAAAGAGCCTTAAACAGATAACCACACACTCTCTCTCACATACACACACTCTCACCAGCGTGTCCGTGGCGACGGATGTCCATAAGCAGGTTGCCTTTGGCGAGAGCGTCGGCCATGCTGCCCTTCCACTGCGTGTAACTCATGTGTGCCACACTCTGCCCGCCTACCGACAGAATCTCATCGCCAACACACAGGTGGCACAACTCCGCCGGGCTCCCTGAGGGGGCAGAGGGTCAAAGGTCAGAGAGCTTTATGGTGTTATTAAGCACAACATTTTCTGATCTAAATGGGAGTCAATCTAAATGACAGTCACTTGTAACTGGTTAACATTTTTCACTGGTCCTGAGCAAAATAGATTTTTCAACAAACACAAACAGAAAATATTTAGCCCCCTGTGCTCTAAGTATTTATATTAACCTACAGCTATAACATTCATACAACCATTTACATTAGCTTACAGTTATATTATACACCAGACCATATAACATTCATATAACCATTTATATTAGCCAACAGCTATAACATTCATATAACCATTTATAACATTCATATAACTATTTATATTTATAAGCATCTACAGCCATAACATTCAACATTCACTACGTGATAAACACACACAAGTCGTTTTACACAAGTGTTTACTAAATTCATAAATGTACACAAATGTATTTGGACTATGTTGTACCTAAACAACCCCCGAGTTATGGATTGATTCACGGCAGATTTCCCCTTTGAAGAAAATTTCCCCTTTAGCGGTTTCCAAAAGAATGCAAATACACATACCTAGATTTACTAGATCTACCTGAACTGCATACCAACACAACAAGGTGCAAACACTAGAGTGCCAAGCCCTCACACGTTATACATGTAGACACACTGCCAATAACACACCACACACGCCTGCTGTACACTCGGTATTTATTAAGGACGATCCTTAGATCTAAACACACACACACACACACACACACACACACACACACACACACACACA
>JAGFZM010000228.1:11922-29422 GCA_017657215.1 Limnothrissa miodon
CACACACACACACACACACACACACACACACACACACATCACACAAAATACATATATAAAAGCCATGTACTATGCAACTCGGTGACACTGACTTCAAAGAGGATCAAATACCCTCAAGCACAATGGACATCAGCCTCTCTTATTTGGCTCTAGGGCACAAGACTGATTGCTTCCAGTTCTTTCCAAAATGCGTCATCCACAGCCAAACTAGGAGTGGAACGTGGGTCAACTGAACTAGTGAGACATGGGCGGGTGGGAGTTACTCCATTGAGTTCAACTTCAAGAACTGCACTCACTAGGACTTCCTTTAACACAAATACATGGGGCCAGCATTGATTCAGGAGAACATTGCGTTGACTCTAGTTCTGGTGTTGTTGATCCAGTTAGAATTATAAATCTAATAAAATATGGTTTTGTGGCTCTGATAAATTCCTGATCCTAAGATTTGAACTGTGATTGTGCTGCAGCAGCAGATGCTTTTATGTTTCTGATATATCCCTGTTCAAGAGATGTAAACTGTGATTCTGGTGCTGACCCAATTATGATTACTATGATTATTATTATTATGACCCAATTATGATTATTATAGCAGAAGGTTTTGTGGTTTGACAAAGCCCTGATCATAAGATGTGAACTGTGGTCCAAGAGCTAACCGATTCATCAGTGCCAATCAGAGGCCTGCTTCATCTGTGGGGTCTCTGAACTACCCCCAAAAACAACAGACAATATTTGGGTAGTTGTCCGTCATCCATTAGAGAGCTGGTTTAATGAGGCTTTGTAATGTCGGACAGGGCGACGACAAATTGGGCATTAGATGTGGAAGTTCTGGTGCTGATGCAGGAGTTCTGGAGACTTTTACCCCTTGTACATCTAATGAACATTGGAGTTTGAGAAACATGGACCAGAATTTTAGACAAAGTGGACTTCTGGTTCAGAAAGACAGGCTGAGGTTCTGATGAAGCTAGACAAGGGTTCTTTCTGATGAACTCTAACTAGGGTGGACTGGGGTTCTGATAACAATGGTCTGGACTCCAGGACTGAGGTTCTCCTTACCTCACTCTCCACACTCTGCAGTCCAGAGGAGTAATCAGGAAGTGATGCGGTAGATTTTGGAGCGGACTGGCCGAGGGCAGAGGAGGGCCGCCCCACTTCCTCTCGTCTCTCCTGCTTCGGACTACTCTGCATGGGTGGGACTGATTGGTGGTCCAGGTCAGCAAATGTCGCGACCTTTCCATAAGGGGCAGGGAGACTGATGTGGTCCCTTGGGTCACTAAACAGGCTTTTATGAGAGTCATCCTTCTACAGGATCACACACACACACACACACACACACACAAAAGCAGGTTAGAGAAACACTGCTGAAATAAACCAAAACAGCTTGTGATTGTGACATCTCTCTCTCTCACACACACACACACTCTTTTCAGGCATAATGACAGATTACATGGGAGCTTTAAAACAGCATTCCTCAAAACATGCAAAAAAACTTTTTTTTTTTTTTTTAACATGGAGCATGGTAACGAGATGCTACTTCAGAGGAGGATTTAAAGGTACTGAGACAGTCATTCTATGGCCCTTCACACACACACACACACACACACACACAAGCTTGAGTTTCAGTAAGACTGGTGGGAACACTCCACACACAGACCTAATGGCACAATCCATTATTTACTGCAGTAACAAGGTGATCAGGTAGAGGGGTAACACTACACCCCCTCATCTCCCTCACACACACACACACACACACAGGGAAAGGGAGAGAGCGCAAGCAAGTGAGCAAAGCGTGGAAGAAAAGTGACTTGCTCAGTAGTTAAGCAAAATGACTGACAACCGGAGATCTTGTATTAACATGGACATGCATGAGCTGATATTTGCACACGACACCACACAGGGTCAGTCAGTCTGTCAGGTCTGCACAGACACTCTGGGGACGAGGAGAAAAATCACACAACGACCACAACGACACACCGACCACTCACCACACAGCTACAGACAGAGAGGAGACACTAAACACCACCGCCAAAACCACTGAAAGGAGAAGAGAGAAAGGAGAGAGCAAGAAAAGGAGAGAGAGAGAGAGAGAGAGAGAGAGAGAGAGAGAGAGACAGACAGAAAAGCAAAGAGAAGAGAGGGAGAGAAAACAAGGAATGACTGGAAACGGACAGAAAGACTAAATGTAGGGCAGGCAAGATGAAATAGATTAGCCTTCAATGAGACACACACACACACACACACACACACACACACACACACACAAACAGAGAGCGAGCCAAGGGGAAAACCTAGAGGCTTGACACTTAGAGGAAATGGGATCAGTAGAGAACAGGTGCCAACCTAAAAAGGAGTTCTAGAAGGGAACGTTCCAGGATCCCCGGAATTGATGGGAGGAGGAGGCGGATGATAAGGAAGAAACGGAGCAGGAGGAGAAGGATGAGGAGAAGGAGGAAGATAGTGAGGAAGAGCAGGACGCTACTCACGGCGTAGATCTTGGAGAGGGAGGCCCTGGCGGTCTTGGCCCTGAAGGGTCGTGGGGTGACCCCAGCGGAGAGGCACGAGGTGCCCTCAGAGCGGCGGAAGCCCCTGGGGAGGGTGGAGGAAAGCCTGGACCCCCCGTCAAATGGCCGCACCGCGGGGGTCCCGGGCCGGTGGAGCGGGCCCATTCCCTGAGGCTCTGTCTGGGCATCGGGCTTGCCGGCGCCGGGCGGGTTCTGAGCCGCAGCCGGCCGCACCATGGGGCTCCCCGTCAGACTAGACGACACCGGACTGTTCCAGTGCACCTTGGGAGCTGTGGCCGCAGGGGCGGCGGATGGGGGGGACGACGTGCCGTTCGGGAGAAGGTGGGGCATACCTGTGGTCAGGTGAGGTGTGGGACCTCCGCTCCCCATCCTGGTAGGGCTGCTGCTACTCCCCATTAGCCCAGGCATGGAGCTGGAGGTGGAGGTGGAGGCCAGGTCCAAGGGCAGGCTGCCCAGCAGGAGGCTCTCTCCCTGGGCCACGGGCTCGGAGGAAGCGAGGCGTCCTCTGGAGGTAACAGCGGCGGTGGCTGCGGCAGGGACGTCCACGGCCAGGCCGCGGGACAGCTGAGCACGCGAGCGCTGGGTGAGGTCAGTCTGCTGCTGCTGCTGCAGGTGGTGTGTGTGAGTGTGTGGGTGTGTGTGAGAGAGGGTGTGTGTGTGCGCGGAGTAACAGATGGGGGCGGTGACGCTCGGACAATAGGCCTCCTGCTCACTGCGGAGAGAGAGGGAGGAGAGACGCAGCTATCAGATAACAGTTTAGAGCGCGAACACACACACACACACACACACACACACACAGATGAAAGTTCAACACACCCCGACAGAACAAACAGAATGAAGACAGTACACATCAAAAGCATGTCCGTAACATTAATAGCACCAAGACACAGTGCTGTAGGGAGCACGCATGCACACACAAAAACATTTTACACATTGGGAACATGCATGTCTTGCATTCCAAAGGCTCCTAACTCTCTCACACACACACAGCCACGTGTTCATCTACATGCAAGAATGCATATGGCGTGTCCATGTGTGCATTACTGCATGGTGTGTGTGTGTGTGTGTGTGTGTGTGTGTGTGTGTTCCCTCTGCTCTCTCTTTCAGTAAAGATTGTGTGTGTGTGTGTGCCTTTTTCCTCTGGGTCTCTCTCCTGTGAATATCAGGGGTGTGTGTGTGTGTGTGTGTGTGTGTGTGTGTATGTGTGTGTGTGTGTGTGTACACACACCCGTTCTCCTGTAGTTCTCCCAGTGTCCCTATCTGCATGCCGTCCTGAAGACCCCTCTCCTCCCTCTTTCTGTGGAGGTCAGAGGTGGCACTGCGCCGACGGTCCTTCCAGCGTGTCAAGTCCTAAAACAGACACACACGCACACACACAGATGAGAACGAACAGACAGACAGACAGACAGACAGAGAGCGAGAGAGAGAGAGAGAGTGCAAAGCGTTGAAGAAAAGTGACTTGCTCAGTAGTTAAGCAAAATGACTGACAACCGGAGTATTTATACACTGTATTTTAACAGTCATGCAAATAAAGCAACTTTGAATTTGAGAGAAAGAGTGTGAGTGTGTGTGTGTGTGTGTTTTGTGTTCACCTCCTGCCACTTGGCTTCTGATTCCCTGTGGCGTCCCTGAATCCTGCGGATGTGCTCCTGCCTCAGCTGCCCCGCGGCTGCGGCCTCCACGCCGATGTCAAAGGTCAGCGAGGAGCGATAGAGGTGGGGAGTCACTGACGAGCCCAGGGGGATGTCACTCAGGGACTTGCTCCTGGACACGCCACCCAGGCGCAGAGGGGAGCAGACCACCAGAATGGGGAGAGGGGGAGGGGGGAATACAGGCACATACACCTGGTAAATAGACTGCATTTACTGTACATACAGCTCTTCTGCTCCAAAGAGCACTCAAAGCCCCACATTCACACACAGGTGGCTGAGGCTGGCATGCAAGGAGCCAACTTGCCACAAGGAGCTATTTGAGGTCGGCCATTTTGTTTAAAGGACACTTTGATGGTAGAGCAGAGGTCGGACCTGTAACTCTCTAGATGCCAAAAAGCATCTCTAGTTCTGCTTAACCGGGTTGGAGCAGTCAGTACTTTAAAGAGTTTCAGTTCACCATAGAACTAGAGCAGTCAGTCAT
Organism: Limnothrissa miodon; assembly: GCA_017657215.1. Lineage (NCBI taxonomy): Eukaryota > Metazoa > Chordata > Actinopteri > Clupeiformes > Clupeidae > Limnothrissa > Limnothrissa miodon. The sequence goes on from JAGFZM010000228.1 coordinate 16,575, forward strand.
CGTTTAAGGGTTTCAGTTCTACTTTAGAACTGGAGCAGTCAGTGTTTAAGGGTTCCAGTTCTACCATAGAACTAGAGCAGTCAGCCAGTGTTTAAGGGTTCCAGTTCTACCACACAGGGTTGGAGCAGTCAGTGTTTAAGGATTTTCGTACTTGCAGAGCAGAGACTAACCAAAATGCATAGTAAGAAAAGACTGAGCTTAGAACAGTTAAACATCAAGAGTTCCATGATTAGAACACAACATTCTACACTCTATGCACTCAACACACTGACAGTGCACCCCTCACAGAGTTGCTGGTGTACGTTTGGCATTTGTTAAGGCGATGTGCAAGCTGCCAAAGATCGATGTGTGGCCACACACACACATACACACCTTTTGTATGGCAAAATGCATGGGCTGGGTGATTTAAAAAAAAAAAAAAAATTCCATGACATGTAAAGCAAGCCAAGTGTCAACATTACCTCACACGAAATTAGCGGATGAGGTCACTGCAAGCATGCGATGCAAACAAGAGTCATACTTGGGTTGCCATTGAGCTTCACCACAGATAAGGAGACTAGTTTGCATCCAACCACAGAACAGAAAGAAGCGTTTCTCTTCAAATTACTGGTACTGAAAATGACCTCAACACTTCTCTCCACACACACACACACACACACAGATAAGAAGAATAACTCAAACACACCTTCCAGCTCAGGCTTACTGCGTCTTAATCTGAGTATTTGCCTGCAATTTGCACTGCTGAAAAACACCGGCAGAGAGAGAGAGAGAGACAGACAGACAGAAAGAAAGAAAGAGATCAAAGGTGGGATGGACAGAGTGAGAGAGAGAGTAAACTAGATATGTAGAGGCATGTGCACTCACTCATATATGTCTCACTTATGTCTTTCCATGACACACACACACACACACACACACACACTATTTATCAAAACAAAATGAAGCAGGCCATGGCAGCAAGCAACCCTAAAGCACACAGCAATCAACCCACCAGCCATTGAGTTGCATTTGTTTTAGCGGGTGGAGGAGGAAGACTTACCCCACTGTCACATAGGTCCGCAGAGGTAGTCTAGGAGACGAGCGAGACAAATACACAAACACACACACACACAGGATCACTAGTCAGAAAAGGGACGAGGAGTCCCACTTGCATGCGAATGACACAAACAGCCAACCTCTACAGTCTCACTAAGCAGCTACTTTTGACAGGGCCGAACAAGAAGAACCGGATTCCACACACACCACCTCAGTCACAAGGGGTGGTACCTGTGTATATATACACACACACACACAACTACCTACTTACTGTAACCATGCGTTGAGACCAGCCCTTGCTGGGTTTGGCTGTGTGGCTTGATTTGTACTCAAATGGAGAAAAAAAAATGGGGAGGAAAAAAACAAACAAACAAAAAAAAAAAACGCAAGAAAGGTATAACATACAAGCTCTCTCTCTCTCTCTCTCTCTCTCTCTCACACACACACACACACACAGAGGCAAATGTGCTTTAAAAAACAAGTAAAGATCTAAACAAAACAAGTAAAGATCTAACACATACACCCTCTGAAACACTTACAGCAGACATGAACACAACCAACAATCACGTTTGAAAAGACGACAGACAGCCTGGGAAACCAGGCGTGAAGAACACTTAGGCATCACTTAACACAGTCAACTTTCTCTGTGGGGACACAGTCATAAACAAGGTCAGACACACACACACACACACACACACACACACCCCAACTCACATGTCAATGAGACAACCATAGTGCCCCTTTCCCACCAACACACAAACACACACACACACACAGAGACAGAGTGTGTTTTGTTGACCTTTATTGAACCTTGAAAATAAAGTAACACCATCCAAAACAATCTCACACAACTCTGACAACTACGCCATCGCTCAACCAATAGCACTGGATATAGCATACAGTGCTAATGAAGTCATTATCATTTCCAAACAGTAGTGTACATGTAAGCTCCAGGACAGGAACAAAAAACATCACCCATGACAATGAGACATGCAAACAGCATTGCAAAGCCTTCTGGGAAATGTTGCATTTTCAGTTCTGTTCAAAACCGTTCATGTTTTCATAAGGGAAAAAAAAAATACGTGAGCATTTATTCACTTCACACTTTTCATACAAATTTCAAACCAGTATTTCACACAACTGCTGGCTTAAGTTGCAGCTTTGACAACAAATATTTTGCAGAGCATTGAATGACAAATTACATCAATTTTTTGATGCAAATTCAACAAAATAAATAAATAAATTGTTTTCTGGTTAAATCATTGCTGGTAGGCAGACAAAATGGAAATACTTTTGCCTTAATTCCAAGTGCTCTTAAGGTGGTGTTCTATTTAAGGCACCTACAATTCTACCTCACAAAAGAGGACACATGGAACCATGCCTAAGAACCGTTCTTTGGGCAAGCGGAGCAAGATCTTTAGAACATCACTTAACACAACAAATAATTCCACTTCTAATGTTTGAGATGATGTCCCATGTTAGAGAAGAATACCTTCACTCTAAAATGTTCTGTATTAGAAGCTTTTGAGCACAATTCCAACCAAAGAACACTCTAGAATATTTGGTTCCAACCTAGAGGGGGTTGGAGGAATCTATTCTAGAACAATCCATTTGCAGTAGCCATTTCCTAAAAGCACCATGGTGCATGGTGCAGCATGTCTGAGATCTGATGTGGCTAGCGTTACAGACTGGCATTCAGAAGAAGAAAGGGATAGAGAAGGACGAGGAAGAATGAAAGAAGAAAGAGGTGACCCATCTCGGGTGGCAATGGAGAGATGTCTACCTGCTGCATATAAGGCGTAGAGCCCGACCGATAAAGGATTTTGAAGGCCGATACCGATACAAATATTTGTTGGTTTAAAAATCCGATGTTCCGATATATATCGGCCGATATTTAAAAAAAAAAAAAAAATCAGAAACTCGCAACAAAACATTAAAAGATTTCCATAACATTAGCTATTTGTAGTTATTTATGAGTTTTAACTAAAATAATGATAATGCATTTTAAAAAGAAACTTGTTTATTTTATTGTCACAACGGAACATCGAATTCAAAACATTGGACTTGATAGTCACGAATTTTGTCATGCTTATCTGAGTATATAAAACGGCAACAGTCATGTGTTTCATCCGTTTGTATTTTAATTTTGAAATATTCATTTATCGGCCATTATAAATGCCGATACCGATAGTTTGGAAAATGCCTAATATCGGCCGATAATATCGGCCTGCCAATATATCGGTCGGCCTCTAATAAGGCGATTTTGGTACATAAAAGCAAGCTCCATAAAACTGGATATAAGCATCACCCTCTGCATGTGTGTCTAATCACACAGAGTATACATGGCAACTCTAAAAACCTCAGATAACATCCTGCAGCCTCCCTCTATGTTGTCTAAATGAGCATCAGGGACAAGCAGTTGCTTTGTTGGGGTATTCAACTAGTACTCAATTAGTGCCAACCACATGACCGCCGTGTCAGCAACCAATCAGGCCCCGTGCTGGCCCAGACCTGGTTGAGATCCGGCTGCCATCAGGCAGGAAGGAACAAGTGGGGCCTCAGTAAGTGGGTGGGGCCCTAGGGGGAGCAGATGATGGGCGGGCACATCCAACCAGCCAGGGGGTGATGTCATAATCAGAGTCATCATCTTCCTCCGAGCATGACTTCTTCCGGCTACAGCCAGCGGAGAGAGAAAGGGAGGGAGGGAGAGAGGGGAAAAGAGAGAGAGAAAAAAAAGAAAGCAGAGAGAGGGAGGAGAGAAGGACAGAATGGAGAATAAGATAGGAGAAAGAAAAAAGAAGAGGAGAAAAGAGGAAGAGAGAAAGGAAGAATCCAACAAGAGGGTGAAGGCAGGCAGTAGGAGAGAGAATGAGAAAGAGAGAGACAACAGGACAGAAAGAAAAGAAAGGAAGAAAGAGAAAAGATAAGATCATCATTACCAGGAATTACGTTCCTCCTACAGCCCCACAGCCAATGCAGAGAGGAGACAGTTGAAGAAAAGCAGTGCAACTAAAAGCAACAAACTATGGAGAGAAAGAGAGGATTTCTAAATAGCACAAGCTAATAGGCAACAGCATTCAGCCAAACTGCCCTTCTCCCTTGAGCAGAGAGATCTGCATTCTAAACATTTAGTAACACTAACAACTAAACTGTGCGTCTTACTGCACTAACCCCCGACCGGCTCCCTACCCACAATGCACGGCGGGCGCTGGCGCTCGGACCGACCTGAAGCCCTGGAGCTTCTTGTACCAGGGGCGCCTCTGGGAGCCGAGCTGGATGCGGCGCACGTGGGCGTCCTCCTCGGGGGTCCAATGGCGCGGCAGGAAACGGGCGGCCTCGGCGTTGCTGGAGGTCAGGTGGACGTTCTGAGCTATGCGCCGCGTGTAGAGGTCGTCCAGCACGAGGTCGGGGTCACCGCTGTGGCGCCGTTCCTCCTCGTCGTCCTCACCGGACGAGCCCGACTCGGCTGTGTGGTGCCGCAGCGCCCGCAGAAACAGCTCCTCCTGGGCGTGGCGGTCAAAGGTCACAGAGGTTGTGGGGGTCGAGGTCGATGTCTCGCGGTCGGACGGGGGAGGGGAGAGCGTGCCGCTGGTTGAGAGACAGAGCCACAGCGGCGTGAACGGACGTCGCAACGGGTCACGGCGGGGTTAGATGACCACGGCAACGGCGCAGGAAGGGGGGGGTTAGGACCAAAACGCACATGAACTCATCTCGGAGGATCTCACACACACCCCCGTTCATATGCAGAGAAAACCACTAGCGCATGCTAAGTAGCTTAGCTGCACTGAAGTTAGTCAGGCTGTTAAACTCAACTCAAACAAACCAAGGCCCATTAGCATTAGAAACAACACACACACACACACACGTCACACTGTTAATTAAAGGCACAGAACTTGATACTGATCAAAATCCTCCATCTTCAACCATATCTCTCTGTCTCTCTCACTCTGACACACACACATAGCAAAGCAGAGCAAAGAGCACAAGGTCAAATGGTGACAACTGCCAACCTGCTGCCAAACTGAGTGATGCATTCAGAGGTCCAGGAATTCCTTCAAGTAGATGTGAAAACAAGGCTAGTAGGTAGGACCAAAACACCACAGCAAACAACTCACTTTAAAACCAGTCATGCTTAACTACGAGTGTGTGTGTGTTATGTGTGTCAGAAGCAGCATGCAAGGGTGTGTTAGGAATTGCACTGCAATAGCCACACCATCTAACACACCCACTGACACACACACACACGCAAACGGCCTGGCCTCTCTCCACTCTGACCTGGAAGGACTGGTGGGCGAGTAGACCCTGGAGGCATCAGACACCGCCACCCACGTTCTGGGGGCTCGGGGCGTTGCCCTCGGCAACGGGCACGGGCCTATCGGCCGTGTGGGAACGGCGAAGTTGAAGGGCGCGTTGGGGGTCGGGGAGCGGAAGCGGCGGCTGGCAAGGTCATCGTTCACCAGGTCGGGCTCCGGCCGCTCGGCGTCCGAGTCGCTCTCGCTGCAGTAGTCCCCCGCGCACTGGAGGAAGGCCACCGCCGGAGGGGCCGCCGCGGGGTCAGGGTGCAGAATCACCCCCCGCACGCCATCCCCTCTGACACCAGCAGGGGGCGCAATAGAGAGATGGACGCAAAGTCTTAAGATATAGTCTTTGATACTTTAGGCAACTATTAAGATTTGATTCTTTAGGCATATGCAACACACACACACACACACACACACACAATTCTCTCACCTGCACTACACATACCCACTGCCAACACACGCAAACACACACACACACACACATTTAATCCAAAGATCTTTCTGGTGGAATCATCGGTCGCACAGGCATGAGTCAACAAACAACAACTTGTTTGTTTACCTCTGAAGGTCTGTTCACTCACTCAGTTATGAGATCCATAAGAGGTGTGCAGGTGGCCAACATACTTCTAGAGGCACCTGAACACTGAAGTCTGAGGCAGTCTGGCATTAGGATGCCATGGAGATAAATGGATACTTACAATTTTACAAAAGTGTTTCTTCATTTACATTTTTAATATTTTTTTTATTTGTTTTTTTTTGCAATCTTATTTTTTCATCATTATTAGATATCCAGTCTGGGTCTTTGAGCACTGGGGAAGTGATTTAGGATGACTGGCGATGCTTGCACTGCCCTCACTCAGGTCTGAGCAGAGAGAGAGTGAGAGATCAAGCCATCAGTTTCCGCTTTAGATGAGCTTATCTGCTTGAGCTAAATGCAGCATGCATTTGTCATCTGTGCCGGGAGACTGCAATCTTGCACTGTCCTCTTTACATGGCGGACGCTCTTAATTTCAGCGTCTGACCTGCCGGATGGTTCAACCTCCGTCTCCACATCTCCACGGAAATCAAAAAGCAAGTGTGTATGGAGTCAACGTTCACCTGCCTCTGCACTCGTGGACTGACTCATGGCTTTGTGGGCGTCTTTTGTCTTCATCTGTCTGTGTATGTTTTAGGTGCTTTGAGTGGCATTTGTGTCGCAAAAAATGTGCGCTACCGTTTAGCCAGTGTGTATGTTTGTAGAAACGGCTCTGCTAAGAAACAATAAACATACTATACTAGTAATGGTAAACAAACTATTAATAAACATACTACCAAGAAATAATATACAATGAATGCTCCTTGCTACGCCTGAATTGTTGTGGTAAAGTCACTTCAATGTTACAGTGTCCATGAGTCTCTATGCGTGTGTGTGTGTGTCTGTCTGTGGGCTTAGTGTGCGTGTGTGTAAAATATTATGCAGTACCTGATAAGCGGACTGGATCTGTTGTCATCCATGTGTTGTTCGCCTCGTTTCCTGCGGAGGGGGGTGGGCATGTACCCCCGCGCCCTGACGTCACGCATGTCTGACATCCTGAAGCCCTGCTCAGCCTCCGCGTCACTGCCACAACCTGAGGGAGAGAGATAGACAGAAACACAGAGAGAGATAGACAGAAACAGAGAGAGAGAAAGAAAGACAGAAAGAAAGAAAGAAAGACAGAAAGAAGGCAAATAATAAAAGAAAACGGGAGATTCAAGTCAAGTCAGCAAGGAAACAAACACACAAGAAAACAGTTCTATGCAGACAGGACAAGCTTTAATCAGCTAGGGAATCACACACACACACGCGCACACACACACACGCACCCTCGCATGTGGCATGCCCATTACCAGCTGGGTGTGGAATCATCTAGAATGTCACACCAGTGTGTGTACAGGGGGGCACAGGGAGGGAACCCTTTCATTACCATGTCTTTGGGAAGTGTGCACACACACACACACCAGTGAGAGTGTGTGTGAGTCCCTGTAAAGCTGTGTGTACAGGTGATTTGTTTTAAAGGCCCACTATGCAAAATTTTTCATTTAATTAATTCGTTTCATACGGTTTAGGATGCTAAAATTAGTCATTACACGACGAACGAACGGTGTAGAATGCGCCACCGTGGCCAATAGCGGTAGATACAACACTTGCAATGTTCAGCAGCGCGGACCGCCTCCAATAGAATGCAGTGCAAAACAATGCAATACAGCGGTCTTTAGAGGGAGCTCGTGAGAGACAAAAACAGAATGTTGCTTAGTGCCGGTTTAACGGCGCTCTACATTGCAATACCCTACACCTGACCAGGCTCATCTCTGCAGTTACAGGGGATGGCCTTTAGAGGGCAGCACACCTCCACAAGCTCGCGCCACCACAGGTGAGTTTGGGGGCAATATAAAACACTCCTCCAGTTTTTACAATGTTTACAATGTCACGAAACTCACAGCTTTTCCTGTACATGATATTCCGTTTGCCAACATCCCTCAAAACAACAAAAACTCAGAACAAAAACCAAACTGATCATATTCTGCAGTGTCTACATATGATATTAAATGCAATGCAATTAAATAACAGAAAACCCCCTTCACCCTAGAGTAAACAGACTAGTAACATTACCAAGCTGTGATGGTTAACAAGCTACTAGTTTATTTTGTAATAAGCTGAGCTTTTAATAAAAAAAAAATAATATCCCTGTTTTTAGTTAGACCTGTAGACACTGTCAGTGTTTTGGTTTGCCTTGACAACAGCAGGTTGTATGTTACACAATTTGTTTTACTAAGACTGGAACTTCATTAACTCCTCGGAGCTTGCCCTCTGAGATGACATATTGTACTGGACCACACACACAGACACACACCTACCTAGAGTGCCCTTTAAAAGGTGGTACTGAGTGTATGGGAGCCCAGACTCTCTCTGAGTCCTCTCTAAACACACACACACACACACACACACCCACCTTCACTCCCTGCTCTCAGTGTTCCCTCGGAGGCGGCGCTGAGTGTACGCGACTCCCAAGAGTCGAGGCTCTCCACCGAGTCCTCTCTGCGGTAGGCGGCCGCCTTCTCGGCTCTCTGGAGCTCCTCCTTGTCTGGGTACCAGCTCTCGCTGTAGCCCGAGTCACGCACGCTCCAGCGCGGACACGACTCCTCCAAACCCTGGGCCCAAGAACAGGGACTCGTCAAAAAACATGATCGGTAGGACAGAGGATCATTCAGAACCAGAACCAGAATTCTCTATCCGAATCACCATCAATTACACTGGAATGAAAATCTAGATTCCTCTGTGATGCTGTGTTTTGGGAGCAGAATCCCCTCTAGTGAGTGTATAGGAATCAAAGAACATTAGATTCATCTGTAGTCAGTTAGGGCTAATAGGGCTCAAGGAGGAGAAGGGCAGTTCCACCTTGGACAGGGCAAAGCCCCAGCAGAGGAAAGGAAAGGAGAAGGAGAGGAGAAACAAAGAGAGGAAGAAAGGAGAAGAGAGAGGAAAGGAGAAGAAAGGAGAAAAGATGAGAGGAAACGGGAAGAGAGAAGTAGAGAGGAGAAGAGAGTCCCACCTTAGACAGGGCAAAGCCCAGCAGGAGAAAGGAAAGAAGAAAGGAGAAGAGGGGAGATAGAGGAGAAGAGACGAGAGGAGAAGAGAGTCCCACCTTAGACAGGGCAAAGCCCAGCAGCCCCTCGAATGCCTTGAGGTTGAGCAGAGGGCCGGTGTAGAAGGGGTCCGCCTGAGACCTCCTGCCCAGCCAGTACAGTGTGATCAGCACCTGGTGGGGTCATATAGGAGGGCACACAGAACACACGCATGGGAAGAGAGTGTGTGTGTGTGTGTGTGTGTGTGTGTGTGTGTGTGAGTGTGAGAGAGAGAGAGAGATATTTTGAGTCTTTCTTCCTCCAAACCACCGATAAACTTAAACCGTTAAAATTTCCATATCAAAATAAACTGACAGAAAGAGAAATAAATATTTTGTGTATATATGTAATGCAATGAGAACAGAAATGGGCAATTTAAATTAAAATTGCCATTTTTCTCCTTTTTCACAGGCAGTTTCCAAACAACGCATAAGGTCTAGCTCTGGTCTAAAAGTGAAGTTTAATCTTAATCCATGAACGGGAAGCTCCTTCATCTGATCTAATCTCTCAGCAGAGGGACGTGTTAATCCGTCTGTGGGGGACAGCAGCCCATTGAATGGAGAAGCTCTTATGAAGCAGACCCTCTCCCAACACACTGGGATTGACAAACTGGCCCATTCACCACTGCTCACAGTCAGTGAGAGATGTTTCTGTGTGTGTGTGTGTGTGTGTGTGTGTGTGAGATGCCTGGTTTATTCTGGACTGTGGACCCTCTGTTCTCTCAGCTTTTGTCTCTCCACTCATCCAGAATCATCTACGCTCCCACTGTTCCCCCCCTTCCACACACACACACACACACACACACACACACCACTAGTGTCATCCCGAGGCAGTGGAGGCTTCAAATGTCCCAGTTCAGACAGAGGAGCTAAAGTACAATTGTTTTCATTCAGGGCTGTCACTGTAGAACCCAATGGAACGGGGAGGACACACATACACACACACACAACTAACTCCACTGGGGTAAACACTACAGGCACTCACTGTTCCCCATATATCACTGCTGTATAAAAAGCCGCAACTAAGACATTTGGGTAACACTTTATTTTCAGGGTCACATGTTAGCCACTAATATATATACCTAATTAATATCTGTAATACACATATTAGTAGCCAACATGTACAAATAGTGAACATGTGAACCTTGAAATAAAGTGTAATCAACATTTTATGTTTTGGTTGCAGTTTGTGTATTTTGGTCAAGTCCTTGTACTCTGAACTTCTGGGCGTCAATGCTGACATTACATTTGTGTGTGTCTGCAGCAGTGGAGCTTCCCTGCTGCAGCCAGTAAAAATGAGGAGTGTCTCCTAACTATAAAATAAAACAAACCTCATTAAAAAAAAAAGTACAGGCTCCAAAAAGACTCTCCTAGGGGTCTCAGTTAGATGTCTTTATTAGGAGCTACAGTAGCAACATCTTGAGCAGAGCAGGTGACGTAGTCCCCACGGCCTTAAAGGGAGCTAGTGGAGTAACCCTGACCTTAAACATAACTATAGGGGCCCATGGCCAGGGAGAGGTTAACTTGTCACACACTCTTCTACAGTGTTAAAGGCCATGACCTAATGTTGTTCCCTTTGATTCTTTAGCTTTAAAAATAAATAATTCTTTAGCTTTAAAAATAAATTATATATATAAAAAACAAGTTTTCGGAGCAACTTTAACTCTGAAAGGTGAACCAACTTGTTCCAAATGAAAGGACAAATTCAACATAGAGACAACAGGGTTATATTGATCACACACACACGCACGCATGTGAGCATGGCGCAGTATGGTTGCACTTACGTTCTTCAGTCTGCGGTTGCTTTCTTCTCGCCTGCAGAGAGGGAAAGAGAGAACAAGGAACAGTTAGGAGGGAAAGAGGGAACATGGAAGAATAAAGAGAAAGAGAGAGAGAGAATGTGGAGTGTTAGGAGGGAGAGAGAGAACACGGGAGTGTTAGACGGTGTACGAAATCGACAAACTCGCCCCGAGCACATGACCACCAACCCAACAGATCACATTGCACTTACAGTTGGGTAATCTGTACCCCTGCCCCTACCCTTGCCCTACCCCCCACCCCAAACACACACACACACACACACACACACACACACACACACACCCTCTCCGGTGTTTGCGAGGTCACACACACCGAGACCAAAATGACCTCATCGGTCTTTATGGCACCTCAACTAACTAGCTGCACGCTGTGCTTTGAATATGAGCAACCGTGAAGATAAAGCACATTTGTTTAAATAAATGACACCACTTGTTTGAGAAGCAGACTGAACTGTATCAATTCATCACTCAAGACACACACACACGGATGAAAGCTGCCAAATAAAAGTCAAGCACAGTGGAAAAGATGGACAGACGAGACAGAAATGAAGAGGTACAAGAAAGAAAGAAAGAAAGAAAGAAAGAAAGAAAGTGTGAAGGAGAGAGAATACTCTAGAAGCGTGTCCTCCCATTGAGGTGCTAAGACCCTGCTTGTCCAGTGGAGGCCCTGTCATGCAGTGGCAGAAGTGTGCAATGCTAGCACGCTTAGCGTAGCCGCAGGTAGCATAGCAACACATCATACAACGCAAATACACCTCACACTCCAGGCCTGGACATTAGAGGCACCCGTGAAATTCACAAGGTACTGAAATACAATCACGCAAGCAACCACACACACACACACACATGCTGTTCTAGAGGTGCTTTAAAGGCTTTAAGTCAAATCCAACACCTGACACCTGGATCACAACAGGGGACAGCATTCCGCAGATACACTCTCATTCTCCACACACACACACACACACACACACACACACACACACACACACACACACACACACACACACGCAGAGAATCTGGTATAATTTGAGCAAGCCTCAGGGGGGTCGTGGGGATTGACCCTGTGGTGCTATAATTAGCGCCCAGTCTGCCCCCTCAGCATCCCCACACCCCCGACCCAAAGGCCTGTGTATGCGCGGACTCCCAGGCAGGGACGGGCCCTCTCCCTCAGGGGTTACAGCAGGACATCTGCCTTTGTAGTTAATCTGCCACAGCAAATTGACTGTACTTGTGTATGGATCAGATGATATATATACTGTATGTGTGTGTGTGTGAGAGAGAGTGAGTGAGTGAGTGAGTGTGTGTGAGTGAGAAAGAAAGAAAGAAAGAAAGAAAGAGTGAGCGAGTGTGCGCAAGACAGTGAAATTTACAAAAAAAAAAAAAAAAAAAAGAAATAGAGGGGCAGATTGTAGTGGCAGGCTGAGGACATTTTGGACATTCTTCACTCCTGATCATCTCAAACACTACCAGTGGCGAAGGTCATGATCCCATCCAACATGACTCCACTCAAATCAAAACCTCCCGCAACACAAACACCCCCTTACTAATCCCCTAATGCCAGCTATTAAGCCTTCAAACAAACACTATTGGATCCTGGGCACACTAAAACAACAACCAGCGCAACTGTCTGGTCCCCTCTACTGTCTGTCCCTCAAAGAAACACTATTATGTCTTAGACATACAGAAACAACCACTACAGCAACGGTCTTGTCTCCTTCCCCAGTCTGTCCTTGACATATAAGGACAACTAGTGACACTACAAGGTTTTCAGGAATTAAGAGCACAGATGAAGATGTTCACGGCCCACCCATTTACCACAGGAGCGAACAGGCATGGACTACATGGTGAACATCAACCCTTACAGTTACTATATCGTCCGGTACAGCACATTGATCACTGGTCTACCAGAAGCTACATGGAATGTTCCGGCAGGTTAAGGAATGGCCAGTGCACCTGTGGGTGATCAGGTCTGAACGAGTGCAGGAAGACTCTCACTAATCCGCCTGACTGCAGATAGACCTTGTGCCCGCCCTTCAGGGCTTCTTTACCGT
>JAGFZM010000229.1:0-18042 GCA_017657215.1 Limnothrissa miodon
AGATGAGTTCAGCTCAACGCTGGTCAGTTTATTCATACATATCTTAAAAACAAGCCCATTGGTCACACAGGCTTGCGTCCATCAAAGTGGTTCATTTGCATGCCTTTGGAAGAGGGTTATTCCTTAGAGCTAGAAATGGACGAGTTAACTTTGAGGCCACGTTGCCGCTAGAGCCTCCGCTGGAGGATCCGATGGCCGTGTGCATGGAGACGATGTGGAAGGTAAGTAAGAGCTTCTTTCATCCCACCCACCACCACTTTCCATGAAGACTCACCCGGCATGGAGGTCACGTACCATCTCTGTCGTGACTTTCCCTCCACCTCGCCCCTGTGTTCTACTTTGCATGCACCCTCAAAGCACCTCAAAAGCCCTCACAAATTGCCCTCTCTCGCTCGACAGCCCACCAGTCACAGGTCTTATTCTGAGGAATGTTTCTTTTTTTTCCAACCCGTAGTACCAGGAGCCACGTTGAATTATAAATCAAAGCAGGTTTCCACATGTAGCCACTGCTAATTGCGCCTTCAACGCCTCCCCGTGTCACTTTCAAGCCGTCTGTGAGCCACGTGTGAGGTACGTTTACAGAAACGGCAAAGATATAACCTGGAAAAAGGCTCTGAAAAAACGGCTCCTAAAATGGCCATTTTCGCTTTGAACGGCTAAAGTTCAGCGTTGACCATCTCTCTCACATCCTTGTGCCCTGTCCTTGAAGTAGGTGACTGGTCTCTGGCTGATAACCCAGAATCTTTTGTCCTTTTTTTCCTTTAGTTGCTCAATAAAAAAAGGGGGGCAAACCTGCAGCTGTGAGGCTTCTAGTACCTTCCCCACCTCTCTTTCTCTCTCTCTGTCTGTCAGGTATTTTTAACTGGTAATTCGGCTCACTTTATTTGTGACTTTTCCTCCCACTGTGTCCTCTGCGTGTCACGCTCCCGCGCTCGTCCAGGCTGGGCCATTCATCACGCCGACGGCCGGCCAGCGCTCCGCCCGCGTTAGCCGCCACGCTAATGAAAGGGGGCCGAGTCCTGTCCACTCCAGTGGGAGACCGGGGGGGCCAGAAGAGGCCAGCCAGAGCCTGAAAGCCCGTGTAATTACCCCTCTGGAAAGCAGAAGGTGAGGGGGACCCTTTGCACTGGCCTGGAGGACCTGGGATACACTTCCATTTTTATTTTTATTTTTTTGTTAGTTTGTTAACCACACATCAGTAGAGAGAAAGAGAGAGAGAGAGAGAGAGATCGAGAGAGAGAAAGGATGAAGCACCCCATCACCCCTCTGGCACGTCCAGCAGCCAAACATCCCACAATGCTGTGCAGCAGGGGGGCAGGAAAAGAGGTTGGTGGACTCTACAGGGTCCTGGCGAAGGGGCTTGGGGAAGGCCCTGTGCCAAATATTGCAGAGGGGCTGTTTCGGATGCGTTGACAGGAAGAGGAATGGACTGTCAGACGGAGATGAATAACGAGAGCGAGGGCTGGACGCCAGTGACCCACTACAGGGAGGCTTGGTAAGGACAGCAGCTGACTGACCCCGGGTCTGTGTCATGCCGGTCATCTCGCCTGAGAGCCCTGAAGAGGATAGCGAGCCACTGACCCAGAGCCTGTATCTCACTGGTTGCTTGTGTTGAGAACCCTGAGAGGCACGGTGTCAGACTGACCCCAGAACTGTTAGCCGTGCTTGCGGTGCTGTGGCTGGGTCGATGGCTTTGTGCTGTGACTGACCCTGCAAACTGTGTCCTCTGTCATGGGCAGTCAAAGTGCCAATTGGACACTTACTCTGGTGGCACACTCGGTCCAACATGGAGGCATAAAAGATGACCATTGTCACACATCCAAATAGAAGACCAACAAACCAACTGACAAAAAAATATTGTACAATTGTATGTAATTATTAATAATAGCCTATGTTTTATTGAATATTATGGACATGAATAAAAAAATTAAAAAGGAAGGAATTTATCTATACAAATAATGTCATGGTATTATTGCTTGTGCTTCGTAGTTAAGACAACATAAAAAACAAAAAAAAAACTCAATCTCAATTTCAAACATTATTCAAAACTTATTTATTTTTTGAGCATCCTTTTGTTATTGTGTATCATATAAAGCTGCCCAAAATAACCTTCCCAATGATAATAGTCAATAGTATCTGAACTGACTAAACAAACACACACAGACCCCACATACACACACCACCACCACCAGCTTGTACACTGTACACAATACCTAAAAAATAAAAGTGATGCATAGACCATATATTTTCACATCATTTCATATTTTTAATATTTGTGTAGGTTGTGGCCTCGGTAACTAACTATCCCCCTCCTTGGTGTAGATGGCCACTATGCGTGGCAGTTAGCATGAGGACGAATGAAGCCAATCAATTTTGCTGTTTGATCTCGCTGGTCTCTGAATAAATGTATATTTAAACGCTCCTTTGAGCAAACATTGACTTTCCCGTTGCTGCAGATTTTTTTTTTTGGGGACGCTGTGGATTTTCCCTCCCTGTTTTTTTTTTTTTTTTCATCTTTAATTCGCTCTGGCTAACTCAGTGCTCCCAAAGCTTAGCTCTCTCCTCTGTGTGGGGGAACTGTGGTGCCTTTCTGAAGAGTACTGAACTGCTGTAGAGTGAGAGGTGCTAACAGTGGTTCGGCTCCACACGGGGGAGGAGGGTTGGGAACGAGACTGGAGGGATGATGGCGGCAGAGCTGACCGGACCACGGCCGAGACGCCACCTTGTCCTTATACTTCCTCCCTGAGCTTTTCAAATCTCTCTCCTCATTCATATGCACACACACACACACACACACACACACACACACACACACACATAGCACAGGCAAATGCTTGTATACACTCACATACACTTCATGGGCTTTTGCCTGCGTTCACATTCCCACATACAAACACGTACACACACACACACACACACACACATATACTATTTCTCTCATTAACTATAAATTAAGGTGACCTCTGACGTCTTTTTGTTTTTTTTCTCATGTGTTAAATAGAGTGTACTAACAGGCTGTTATCCCCAAGCGCACAGACCTACCAATAATGTATATGATCCTAATAATAATAATAATAATAATAATAATAATATCTTAGTTTTGTATAGCGCCTTTCAAAATACCCAATGCATAATGTATATGATCCTAAAGAGTAGATATATTATCATAGCATCAATCACTGCCCTAGTATGAACAGAGCACTGTCAATATCAGAGAGCTGTAAATGCTCCTGTTTCGAGGCGAAACATTCGCGAGTGCGATGTCCTCCTGGTGCGCTTGGGGACTGGAATCCCACGGTGGATACTCAGCTCCCTGGTTTGGTTTTGGCCTACTTTCCACGGCTTGTGCTTACGGGCTCCACTCCCCACCCACCCACACACACACACACACACACACACACACACACACACACACACAAACTCATCCTAACAACCTCCAAACGGCACTTCTCCGCCGCGCCTGCCTCTGATGTCCTTGATCTCGTTACAATAACGAGCATGGCCATGGTAATTATGATTTCTTGTAAAACATAGAGGTCTTAAAGTGATTAATGATCAAGGTTGTAGAGATTAGAAATAAGAATAAATTGATTAAACTGAAATAATTATGCTATCTGGACATGTGTGTAAATAATTTATTGTAGATGTGACGTTGGCAATACCCAGTGATTAGCAATTTAAATGTCTTCAGGGTAGTTTATGGCTTCTTACACGTGTGTGAGTGTGTGAGTGTGTGTGTGTTTTCATGCGTGTGTCCCTGTTAAAATGTCTCCTTGACAGCCCGTTGAGTGTAATTTTCTTTAAAAATGCCTACCTTGTAAATAAATCATGGATTGCTAAGAGTTCAGCTGTCTCATTTCTGAAGTAAAAAAAAAAAAAAAAAGAAAAAAACCACCTTAAAACATGGCCATTATTACGAGGGAATTGCACAGACACTGTGGGATGAGAGGTTTCTCCCATTACTGCCATAAATGGAGGATGAGGGAGCACGATCTTTACTCAGCTCTCGCACAAATATATCTGCCTGTGGTCTATTTTCCAGTTGATCAGAAGTAAGTTCAGATGTTTTTTTTTTCCTTTTTTTTCTTTATTCGCCATGGTAACCTACAGTGCCATTGAAATATAACTGCATAGTTTACACACACACAGGGATAGTGTCAGTAACGACCTCCAATGAGAGCCGTGAATGTTCCTTTGACATGTTTTGCTCTCTGCCATCTAAAGCTATGCCAAACATCCCCTGTATAGATGAGCTTGATCACACATACATTATGGGGGCGGTTTCAAATATATACAGCTATGTGGCTTTATGGCCCAAGCCTATGCGGTAATAACGAGCATGTTGACATGTAACCTGCCGTGAACTTCACCGCCTCTTATCCAGTGTATGATCTTATCTTGTTTGTACTGTGTGTGTAGGCTGCATCCCCACTCAACATACATATTCCGGGGCCAAAAGTTTGTGTGTTAATGATGTGTGCTGGAGTGGACATGCTGACAGTCTGTTGGAGTCTTTGTCTGTGTGTGTGTGTGTGTGTGTACTCTCTGAGGATGCGCAGACCTCTCCTCACGACCTGAACTGGCTCCTGGCAGCCGACGGAGTGCTAATAACACAACCCCAGGGCCTGCAGGGATAGGGGCCGCCGCCGCTGTGCCTCTCCTGCCGCCGTGCCTCTCCTGCCGCCGTGCTCCGGGTGCGGCGACCTTTGACCCCAGCCTGGGCTAATGAGCAGATGGGCGGGGGTGGAGGGCCAGAGAAGCTGTGTGGAGCAGGTTCCAGGCAATGACATTGGTCCACAGCAGTCCACAGCCCTTTCCCACTGAGGGAACTCACAACAAAAGACAAAGAAGAGACTCGTTCACTTTTCGCTCCTAATTCAAACTCAACCCTGAACACTCCCTGTCCACCAACACACAAACACGCACACACACATACATACACACAATACACAAAAACAAATACACACAGACACACGCACACACAGACATACACATAGTGTATATACATGCACACAAATACACACAGACACACACACATACACAAACCCACCACACACACATTCTTCCTCAGGAGTGCATACGGACTGGCATTAATAATTCAACAGCAGTGATTATGGCTTGTCTATGGCTCGGTTTGATGCCATTGCTGAGGGCATGCAGAAGCGACTGCTATCTGTGCGGAGCCAGCAGCCACTCTTCATGCCATCCCTAGCCCCTGCCCTGGCTAGGCTGCCTATCACAGCTACCCCCCCCCACACACACCCCCGATGGCCGCCATGGGACCTAATTAACACAACATAAATTACATCTCTGCTGATGAAGCAGTCAGAGGAGCCATCGCAGGGCAAAGCACCGCCGTCGCCACTCTGTGTGTGGCTCTGTGGTCACAATAGGCCAGCTAGTGTGTGTGTGTGTGTGTTTGACAGGCATGTGGGGTTGTGGATGTGTGGGAATTGTTGCCGGTGCCACCGGGTGTGCAATTTACTTCAGGTTTGTAGAGCAACACGCAATGACTAATTAAGCAAGGACTAGCAGCTAGTTATTAATCTCTCTCTCTCTCTCTACACACAAGCCAAGGCTGTTTTCCAGTCTCGCTGTGTGTGTTTTTTTTTTTTTTGAGCCATTTGTTTCACTTCCACCCCTCCGTCTCATCCCTCATTTGTACGTCTGTCAAGAGAACATGACTTACAGCTCACAGGAAGTTTTTCCCCAACTCTTTGTCATCACTATCAGATTCAAACTCAAAGAGCATGTGGTTAAAGTGGCTGGACGATACATAATTCATTAAAGCTCAGGGATGATTGACATCTGTATGAGTAACTTGACTAAAAAAAATATTGCCGTTTTTTTCTCCATCCTGATTTCACAAAAAGAAAGCCCAAACATCAACAACATGTCATCGAGTGACAACTATGGCGAATAAACATGGTCTAATATTAATTTGGCTGGTGCTATCTCGGGCCTGGAGGGATGGTGGAGTTCCAAGGGAAATATGTGGCAGAGTTTCAATATTGGGCAGCGGCTATGGGAAGCCCACTGATCCCTGGGTAAAGCGCAGCCGAATGTCAGGGCCGCCGTGTCCACGGAGCAGAGTGTTCTTATGGCTCTGAGAGAGAGAGAGAGAGAGAGAGAGAGAGAGAGAGGAGTTGTGCACTGCCTTTATTCTCTGGCTTCTGTTAAAGGTGCAGTCAGTGGTAAACACAGATCTCTTTTTATAACATAAAGATAACATCTCCCCATGATCTACTAGCTCTTCAGCCTGTTGGGTCAGTGTAAAAAAACATCCACTCTTTTTATGACACACAGGCTTTGAAAACTGAAAACAAACATTACTGGCCGGCTGGCGCCCCAAACAATAACAATAACTCAGAGGATGCTTGTTAACTCGTTAAGTGATACTAAGGCCTATACGGCTGTCAATTTATAATTGACCAAATAAAAGACACCTAGCTGCAGCTGAAAACTAACAGTGGGCAGCCTGGCCCTCAAACAATAACACTGAAGGCTGGGGTGAGCTACCTCTCGGGCATGTTTTGTTCCGTCCTTAAAGGCATCTAGCCAGGCTAACGCCGCCTAGTGGTAACGGTTAATTTCAATAACCTACATACTAGTCAGGGAACTCACGATAAGCTTTGGTTTTCTCCGACAAGAAATCGTGTCGGTGAATCAGCGAACAGATCGGGGGCTAAAGGCGATGACGTTGAACTCTAGCGCCCAATTTGAAATAGCATTCGTCACAACCAAGCAGTAGCCATTGGTTGAAGCAGAAAGTATCCCGCCCACCGTCATGAAAACGAATGCCTATGGCTGGTTCTCAGACGCTTTGCACGAAGTGAAACAAAGTGAAAGCGGATGATCATATCAGGCTAAAAGGCATCTGTTTATAAATATAAGCATAAACTAAGCTAAAATAAACAAATGTGATTTGCAACAAAATTGCTGACTGAAACAGCATCAGATTTATTCCTCCAACATACAAGTGAGAAAGTTGTAAAATGTTCAATTGCAGGCTGTATTTCTGCATGGGCGAGTCACTGAAACACTTGACACTGAAACTTTAAAAAGACAGAAAAGACGGTAAGAGAATTTAACTTCCTGGAGTCAGTCCAAGATAAAGTACTGTATGAAGACACCCAAAGGCATGGTAAACACTTAAGTTAATCACACTCCTTTATTCAGTGTAGTAGGTTGCAAATTTCCCTTTTTATTACGCTGGTATGATTGTAAAGTTCCCCGTTACACCAGCCGAAAAAGTGGAAGTTGGAGCTGGGTGATGTTACTGTTGACGGACAATGACTGTGATTTTATAAAAAAAAAGACTGAGTGTCAGTCACTTGATGTCAGTTGCTCAACGTCAGTGAAGGCCAGCTTGACGTACGTGCCCCAGAAGCGTGCCTCGCATTAAAAAATAATTCTGTTTACACAAGAGAGGCTGTCAACTGTCGAGTCAAGTGGAGTTTTCAGAAATCAAATGTAGCCTTTTTCAAAGACTGAACCATGTGTTTATGTGGAAATGATAACAAAATAAATACATGTTAACCAGGGTGTCAAGCAGAAGTAGTGAATTCAGGGACCCTAGATGATGGTTGACAATCAAGAGGGTGAGACATTTGCTAACATGACTTTAATGGGAGTTCACTGAATTCACCTGGATTTGAGGTTTATAAAATATTTTTCATGCAAATGTGAATGCAGATGCTATTAAAAGAAATATTTTTAAAGCATTATTTTAACCTGAAGAGTTGTTTACTGGTTAAAAGAAATTTAAAAATAATGATTTAAAAAAAAAAAAAAAAATATATATATATATATATATAGGCTACTCTACATAGCTGTAACTGGAACGTAACTTGACTGTAGAGATAAGTAAATAAGTCCAGGGCTCGACAGCTCCAATGCAGAGCGAAGTAGAGTCATGTTTGTCTGGGCATATTTCAGTTATATTTGTTCCACAGGCCAAGTTTGGTCAAATCCAGTCTGCTTTAGCCCTATGACTGCACCCACAATGCACTGCGGCTGGATGCCACTAACATGATGGGTTTAGCAGGGCCAAGATCCCTGGCAGCGCAGTCATGCATGGAGGGTCAGAGCCAGACCAAAGGACACTGGTGGACACCGCAAATAACAGGCATCTTTGGCAAGGCATCTGGCACGGCCGGGCAGTCATCCTGGAACTTTGGGCCGCATTCCCAGAGTCCTCTGAGCCGGGGCCAAAGGTTTGGCGACCCAGCCCGGCTCATTCTGTCAGCAACAGCACAGGTTCACGCGCAGACAACGGTGGAGAGCCAAAGCCATGGGCTGACAAAAGAGAAGAGCCAAACCTGTCAAAGCAAATGACATCCAGCACTTTAATTAGGCATGATTGTAGCCACTCATTAAACCACTGTAGCAATGCTCTCACCAAATTCAAACAACAGTTACAACAGTAACTTCAGTGCGAAATCAGTGTGAAATCATCCAAAATCCGCAAATGGACTTATCAGAGTTTGCATCTACAATCTTCATTTACATTTCAGTTCAACGTTTCTCACTGTTGAACCACTATACCACTTTTTCAAAATTGTATTACAGAAATACCAGAATATATCATAATATATATCTAGTTTTTAATGTTTTGTAGTTTGGAATAAAATACTTTTGCCACAAAGGCTCAAATTGGTTTATATCTCCTGTGTTCTTACTGTGCATGTGTTCCCTCAATCTATTAACTAATGTTAGCAGGAGATCTTCTTTTCTCAAACTTTTTGGCCCCTGTGGTACAAGCTGCTCTTGTTGCTTAGTTGTCTCAGTGTTTAAACTCTCCATGCTCGACATGTCGGCGGAATAACATTTGGGATCATGTGACTCCATACATGGTGTTTAGTGTTTTTAAAGGGAAAATAATTGAAATAATTGACCTGGAAAAATTTGATCGATTATAGGTTCTGAATTTCGATTGCGATTACTTTTCGATTAATTGCCTAGCCCAAGTGGACAGGTCCGTCTACGGCTTCGTGTGGACAGGGCCTGAGAGAAAACTTCTGCTCTTGGGTGTGTACAGTATAACCCAGAGCACAACACATCCCATTAATAAAGCACTGTGCACATTGGGCAGAGTCCTGAGGTCAGGACGGGGTCTGCCCATTTGGACAGGGGGCCAGGCTGACGAGGGATGGGTAGTCTGGAGGGGAGGTTAATGAGGCATGGTTAAAATCACGGGCGCTCCTATAGAGCAGGCGTGAATGGGCTGGCTAGCAGACCTCTGCTGTAGTTCCCCCTCTCTTACACACACAGAGGCAAACTAACACACACACAAACACAAAAAACACACACACACACACGGACACACACCGCGAAGGAGGGGGGACGGGGGGCGGGGGAGGGGGGGGGGGGGGGGGGGGGTGAGTCAGTCGAGAGGGGGCGCTGCTGTTGCATTGTGGGTATGGCGTTTTTTGATTGGAGGGCGGCCTCAGCAGCTCTCCTGTCTGTAGGCCTCTGACATGTGCACCGCCCCATGAATAATTGAGGCTGCTCGCACAACCAGGGCCCAGCAAGAAACACATCCCCTTTCCCCTCCTCCTCATCCTCCTTCTCTTCCTTGGCTCCATTGGCTCCCCACCTTTCTCTCTCACAAGACCGCGGATAGTCCTTGACAATGTGCATTGTAGAGAGATCTGGGCTGTCCACTTTGGTGAAATTATTACAGTAGAGATCTTTTTTTTCGTTCTTTTGACTTACTTTCTCCCTATCACACCCATACGCTTATGCACACAAACAAGCTAGTACACACACACACACACACACACACACACACAACTGCCAAGCCTCTGCTGCCAGATGCATTCTTCTCCCTTACATCTCTGGCCCTGTCTGGGGACTGAATAGGAACTTAATTCACGTGTGTTTGTATTGATTAACAAGTTCAGCTACCTCATTAAAAATGAATACGGCTTCAAAGCCAGGGGTTGAAACCCGGAGTTGTGCAGGTCTCACAGAGGACCCCGGTGAAAGATTTGGCTTGCGCTGAGGTTAATTGAAAAAAGCACAAACGCACAATGTTTGCTGAAGGTGAGTGATGTCACTGTAGTCTGGTCTTGGCTGGAGCGAGCGGGAAGCCTCCGTTGGTCAGTTCTGGAGTGTGCTGTGAGGTTAGCGAGGGACTGACCACCTCTCCACATGCTGCCCTCAGCCCTGCCAATGGCCAGATCCACAGTGCTGGAAGAGCTCTGATTAAATCAATGAAGCTGGATTTTATGTGTGTGTGTGTGTGTGTTAAAGAGTCAGAGACAGAGAAGGAAAGAATTAGGATGCCTCCCATCCTCACCTTTTTCCCTGCCAGTTGCTATCCTTTTTGTGGATAAACAATCTGAGTTCCCCTCAAAAACTCCACTATGAGAAAGTCAATGTTGAACCGAGGGATGCCAAGCGGGAGCAGAGGTGGTGGAAGAGTGAAATGAAAGCTTCTCGACCCAAAGGGAGAGAAACCTGTGGTCCCGTCTCTTTTTTCCTCATTCCATTCTCCCTCATCTCTGCCAAGAGTGCTGACAAGGGGGAAGTTTGAGCTTTTTACACTCGGGATGGTGGTCTCTCATTAAAGGTACTTTTTTTCCACCTTTCAACATCAGACCAAGGACACAGTCCAGGACTTTGAGGTGATTGTTTAGTTAACATTAAGATTATTTTTCACTGAATTTTCTTTTTGTGAGTTTTCTCCATTCAGTTGTTTGCACGGGAAAGTAAGACAGTAGGACTATACAGACTTCCCTAGTTTCAACACAGCTCCCAACTCCCTTTATATTCATGAGAATATGATGGAGAGACATTGTGAGCAAAGGAACGGACAGACATAGAGTGAAGGTAGGAGATAGAAAGAGATTGAAAGAGAGTGAGAGAAAGACAGTTAGGGAGAGAAAGAGGGAGAAAGAGAGAAGAGGAAGGGAAGAGAAAGAGCGCCAAAGAAAGTGAGGGAAAAAGAGAGAGAGAGTAACAAAAGAGAGAGAAAGAGAAAAAATGATGAGAGGGGGCAAAGAGATGGACAGCCAGAGGCTCCATTTGGCTTTGAAGAGTAGAGAGTAAAGGACTAGGGGCCTGTGCCTCTCAGCCATTATCAGTCTTGTGGGCATGGCCCGAGGCTCCTGGCCTGGTGTTTCTCCCGGCCCAGTCCCCCGGTGGCTGTCTCTCCAGCAGCGCCTCCCCTTGATGTGGGGACCTGGATCAATACGCAGGCTGCCCTAAATCAGTGGCGGCGGTGGCTAACTCCGCAGGGCTGGGAGCGCAACGCAGCGCCGGGCTTTTGTCCCGCGTTTGAAAAGACGCTCCCCCGACGCTTGCATGCAGACGGGGAAGAATGGAGACTGAGTGAGGAAAGAGAGAGAGAGAGAATGACAGAGGGGGAGAGAATGACTTTTAGGTCTTTGTAAGAATTTATTGCCAATGGGTTTTTTTGGTGTTCTATGTTTATGTTAAAGCATCACGTTACGTTCTGTATGTGTGCGTGTGTGTGTGTGTGTGTGTATGACAGCCAGCCCTGTTGAATACTCTGCTGTTTATTTTCAGGGCACTCTTTAAATGGCTATATGTTACCCATGCGAGCGTGAGTGTCAGTAAATCAGCAGGAAGCAGCATTGGTCCCTCAGTAGCAGCTAAATGCTCGTAGTATTTACTGCCTCTGCTTCAGCCCACTCTCTTAACCCCATAGATGGATCACACACAGGAACCAGCTTACGACAACACCGCCAGCACACACACACACAAAAACTCAACCCTAAACTCTCTCTCTCACACACACACACATACACACACTCATACCTAGACTCTCTCTCTCTCACTCACCCACACACACACTCAAACCTAGACTCTCTCTCCTTCTGTGTCACACACACAAACTCTCTCTCTTTCACACACACACACACACACACGTAAAAGGGAATGCCTTAGAGAAATGTGCGCTTATGAAATCGTAAATCTGATCTCAAGTGCTAATTAGTCGTTGGAGCACAGAGCGTTTTTATTTATCAACTTCAGCCACAATTAATACCGCCGGCCTTGAGGAGAGGGGGATCTGGCAGGACGTGTTTGCCGCGCGGAGGCCATAAAGCCTCAGCTCTTTCAGGAGGACCGCATGTGTCAGATCCCGCTGGGAACCTTCTAGAACCGTGCCTGGGAAATTCTAATTGCTCTAAAAACGCATTGTCTAAATGATAACGTCTTGTTTTCAGACACCACACACTGGTGCATCAAGAAATAAAGGAACGTTGATGTGTTGTGTGTGTGTGTGAAGATTTTTAGGAATTTTAGGATGCAGGAGTTGTGTTTGGCACTGTCCAGACTTTGATGGCATGTCCTAAACATTTGTATGAATGTGTGTGTATGTGTGAGCATGGTGTGGGATGAGCGGTGGAGTGTGTGTGTAATGACACAGGGACTCGGAGTGGTCTCTGCGCTAATTAGACTTCATTGTGCTGCTCCGGCACTTTCTCTGAGCTGGCTGTCGCTGGCGTGGGCATGTCTGCCACTCCCGCTCCCCCTGGGCACCCGTGGCTAATAACAAGGGCAGGAGTGGCTTTGGAGGTCAGAGGGGGGGTGCCGCACTTCCCTTCTCGTCCCCTGCGCCTGACTGCCACTCGGAGTGTGTGTTTGCCCAGTGTGTTGGTGTGTGTCACGGGTGGAAATAACTTCATGGCGCTGTCACTTTTGAACACATCTGGCTCTGTTATGAGTCAACAAGACATCTCTCTACACTGAGCTGTCTTGTACACTAACCTAAGATAGATAGATAGATAGACAGATAGATAGATAGACAGAAAACTTTAATGTCCTCAAAAACGCCATTGGTGTTACAGCACAAGACACAGACTACAGACATCAATAGAAACTATCACACTACAGTCATATTCACATACATACACTCTACATATACACACCACTGGTTGTCTGAATTGCTGTTAAATTGGCAATAAATAAGATAATAAAGTAATAATATAGTAAAAATAACGTAATAATAAATAAGCAATACAATAGAGTAATACATATGTGTCAGTTGTCTTGGAGATGTAGTGCAATGTGTCCCACATTTTGTTTAATTGAGTAATTTCTGTTTAATTGAGCCACAGGAATAAGAAGAGAAAGGAGAATGTGGTTAAGGAGGTGGGATAGCTGTTTGGCCCAAGATCACTGAACACTGACCATCTTTTACCACCTCTTAGAAAAAGCCCAGTTCATTTTTAACGGACTCTGTGAAGGTGTCTTTGTGAACATCACACTGAATATCAGTGTGTAGCTGGTGCCTTTCATAGCAGCTTCTTTATTTATTTATTTGTAAGAGGAATACCTCTTGAGATGCGACATCTCATTTTCAAGAGGGTCCTCAAAATAGCAGACAATACAGATGACAGTACAGTAGACTGGACACAGACAAAAGACAGAGCATAGTACAATAGACAAAACATAGTAATTCACCATACACATTCATACACTTTCCATCCCCCCACACACACTACCTCCAATATCCTAATTTTGTATTTATCTGTTTGTCTTTATTAAAGTTAACACATCATAATTAACACATCATTCTTTATATCCACATATCAAAGGTAGAGAGAAGAAATTACTAATAACAACCAAGAATTAATGGTTGCATTTACATCTGTTACTTGTTTGTAAGTAAGTAAACAACAGTACCTTAAATTGCCTTAGAGATGTTCATGATCTCAGTGACCCTGGTAGGCTATTCCAGTCGAAGGGAGCTTTGAATTTAAATGCACACCTGCCACTTTCTTTATTGATGTGAGGCACAATAAAACATAAATGTTCTGTGTGCCTTAGTCTATAGTTTGTATGGTGAGGTATAAGGTATTGTTGCAGATATATTGGATAGTTAAGGTGTATGCATTTAAAAATAACCTGGAACCAGTGGAACTGTCTTCTAGCATTAAGTGACAGGATTTTCAGCAATTCGTACAAATCACAATGATGTGTTCTGTAGTGACATCTCAACACAAACCTACAAATGCTATTAAATGTAACTGTTAAGGGCTTAAGATTAAACTCTGTTGTATTCTGATATATTATATCAGCATAGTCAATCATTGGGAGCAACAGTTGCTTCATAATTCTTAACCTAGTCTCCTGTGTAAAGCATTTAATAGATCGGTACAACATCTTGAGATTACAATTAACCTTCATAACAAGAGAATGTATGTGATTTTTAAAGGAAAGTTGTGAGTCAATCCAAAGGCCCAAGTATTTATACTTATCCACTCTACCAAGAGGTGAGCCGTCAAGAAAGTTAGCTGCAATACTGGTTTGATTAAAGGTAGCAGGTCTGGTTGGAAACAGCATGCAGTATGATTTTTTCTTATTTAGCATCAGATCATTACTTTGAAACCATCTTTGAATATTATCAAAGTCAGATTGAAGATTTTTCTGTATTTTAAATATGCTAATATCAGAGGAATAGATCACTGTGTCATCTGCGTATAAATGTATTGAACAATCTGAACAAATTTGAGGGAGGTCATTAATAAAGATTTAAAATAGGAGAGGGCCCAGTGATGACCCTTGAGGAACACCCTTTTCCATTATAGCAAAGTCAGATAGACTATCCTGAAACAATACACACTGCCGTCGGAAATGGAGATAGGAATTAAACCAAAGAAGAGTTGGTTTGGATAGACCTAGTGCATAAAGTTTATCCAAAAGAATATAGTGGTTGACAAGGTCGAAGGCCTTTGTTAGGTCTATGAAAATCGCTCCAGTAGACATGCCATTATCCTGAGAGGATAAGATATCATTAGTAAATTTTAACAGGGCTGTTGT
Source organism: Limnothrissa miodon (assembly GCA_017657215.1). Classification (NCBI taxonomy): domain Eukaryota; kingdom Metazoa; phylum Chordata; class Actinopteri; order Clupeiformes; family Clupeidae; genus Limnothrissa; species Limnothrissa miodon. The sequence continues at coordinate 14,797 of JAGFZM010000229.1, forward strand.
GGTTGAGTATTTTGGTCTAAAACCAGATTGATATTGAGATAATATTGAGAAAGCATTTACATAATTGTATAATTGGTTAAATATTAGCTTTTCAAAAACTTTTGCCACACAACTAATAATAGAAATGGGCCTGTAATTATTAAGATCTAATGGGTCACCTCCTTTATAAATTGGAGTTACTCTTGCACATTTCCAACTTAGTGGAACCTCAACAGTAGTTAAGGATAAATTAAATAAATCTGACAGTAGGTATGACAAAATATCAGAAGCAATCTTTAAAAACTTGGTTTCGAGACCTTCTAGATCTCCTCCACCTGGTTTTAACTCAGAAATAGCTCTCTGAACATCAATAGGATTTATAGTTGAGAAGGTAAAATAAGAGGCTTCAGTGTGTTGAGCAGTGTTTACAATATTGTTAAAGTTATAAGACTTGATTTTACCAATGGAGGCAAAGTGCTGATTGAAAGCATTTGCTATTGATAACGGATCCTTAAGTATATCATTTTGAAATCGTATTCTGTCTGTGGTGCTTGATTTAGTTTTATTGAGTAGAGTGTTAAGATTAAGAAGAATTTTGTAGGATTATTATAGTCTGTACATAAGGATCTTTTAAAATAATCAGATTTTGCATTCCGTGTTTTTGTGGTATATAGGTTTCTTAAGTGTTTATATATTTCCCTATCTTGGGGATCTTTTGATGAGTGATATTTTTCCCAAGCTATGTCCCTTTTCTTAAACAGGGCCAATAGCTCCCCATCAATCCAAGGTAGAAGTCTCCCTTTTGCCCTTATTGACCTCCATGGGGCATGTTGGTCAATAATTTTAAGTGCTTCTGAATGAAAATAGTTCCATGCATCATTAATAAAAGGAATTAGATTAAGTCTGTCCCATTTAAAGGCGCTCTAAGCGATGTGACACGTTTTTAGGACTAAAACATGTGTTGTTACATACAGCAAACATCTCCTCACAATCTGCTTGCTGCCTGTCCCCTGAACACAATGTAAAAAAACGCGGTTTCTGTAGACAGCCCAGGCTCCACAAACGGCAACATAACACAGTGGGCAAACCTAGCATAACAAACGAAAACTAAACATAACAGTGTTCCAGACAATAAACGACAAGGTTCATGAATCTTTCGGGAGGCATGGGAGGGAGGGGGAGGAGTAAGCTAACTTATAACGCTTGAACCCTCTCTGGAGCTATCGTCTGTTTTGTTTGACAATACTTCAAACGTCAACAAGAAGTGACGTGAAACAGCATCGCTTAGAGCGCCTTTAATATTTGCTATATCTTCAATAAAGTGTTCATTGTTAAAATTTTTCATCTGTCTTACTTTAATTATTTTGAATGGTAGACGAGATAATCTTATTTTCCAAATGCAAGACACCATGGAATGATCACTAAAACAATCAGACATTACTCCAGAATCAATAATCCTGTCAGGGTGGGTGACCAAGATCCAGTCCAGTAATGTTTTTGAGTTTTTATCAATCCGTGTTGGTTCATTAATTAGCTGTGTTAAGGCTTTCAAAAAAGTTTCTTTCATTGACAGTAGAATGGTCCAACCAATTCCAATTGAAATCTCCCAGAATGATAATCTCTTTCGAATTGATTAATGCATTTATACCAGGATTTGAGTGTGTGTTTGTGTGTGTCTAATATAGAGATTAACTCACTTGTAATGGTTGTGGAAAGTTGCACCAGTATCTAGGTTCCTGGTACTATAATCTTTATCCATATCTCTCTTTTAATAAATGCATACAGTAATTTACAAAAATGTACACATTTTTGCTAAAATTCCAACTGTTCAGAAAAAAACATGAAAAGAGACATGTAAAAGCACAAAATATATGAAAAAATACCCTACAAATCTAGATTTACCTTGGTGGTACCAAATGGTTCTGCTCATCCAATACTGTACATCTAGAAATGAACCACAGGGCCTCAGTAGCTCCGGTCGGACCAATCACTTCGCTCTGTCCTTGTAGAGAGTCCCCTAGATGTAGCCTAGCAGTTCCTTATCGGCCTATCAGCTTGCAGAGGCAGCTTGAAAGACAGCGGTTGATTCCACCCCATTGACAGAGCCGGTTGATTGGTCACGACCATTATACATTTGGATTCTATAGTCTCATTGGTCAGGGTATTTCTTCCCAAGTCTCCCACATGAATTATGTTGAATTATCATGCAATCAGAAAAACAAATATCCAGCAATGTTTTTTTTTTTCTTCTTCTTTCATACGAAGCACACTGTGGAATACAGAATGATGTTTGGATGATTTTTATTTCTGTAAGATCCCACTAGTCATCTGTTGACCCTCAAAGTTACTGGGTCTTGCATCATTTTTTTAATATTTGCAAGGAATCCTGTGAAAATTGAAACATACCAATTGAATCAACTACATTCTGGGCCGGTATGTGTGTGTGGTTGTGTTTGTGTGTGTGTGTGTCTATGAAACATAAACCAGTAAACAAACACTGACTTATATTTAATGACTGTATCCAGAACACCAAGGGGTTTCTCCTCTTTGGTATCAAGTTAAGCAAACTCTGAAATAGCATAGGTAATCTGATATGTGTGTGTGTTTTCATGGACATTTTAATTAATTTAAGGTGTTTCACAGTACATGATTTTTCAAATCTATTTCTGAGTTAAAGCTTTTAAAGTATACATTATACTGCTCTGTTCTATTGTTGGCTAGGTCAGTAATTTCACAGGAACTCACGGACTGCTTCAAACCAGGTCTACTGGCTTAAGAAGATACAGTGCTTCTTTAGCTTTTCCTGTCAAATCAGCCAGAGATGGGTAGCTAGAGAAAAAGTGAATGCAGTAAGTTAACCACCCTCTCGGCCTCTGAAGATGCATTACAATCAACTGCTGTTGACCTGTCCCTTCAGGGCCTGAAATCGAAAGCTTGCCAGAGTCGTTGATTCTGGATTATACATTTTCAGCAACATCAAGTAAGTGTCCGAAGTGAGTGTCCGAGTCGGCGCTTTAATGAGCCTTTGGAAGATGAATTATTTAAAGCCCTCACTAATGCCTGTGCTCGTTTCTGCGGTTGGGCGGATGGAGCGCACAGATGACGCTGTTCGGGGTCCGTCTTTCACTCCGTTACGTGGGATCTCAACCCACTCCATCAATTTGCAGCGGCAGGGTAACTTTGATTTGCTGTGTTAATCAAAAAATACTGAGACGCTCAGATACTTGGATTGCCTAGTGATTCAAAAGTGTGTGCTAAGACCCCAAA
>JAGFZM010000230.1:4661-17407 GCA_017657215.1 Limnothrissa miodon
TGTGTGTGTGTGTGTGTGTGTGTGTGTGTGTGTGTGTGTGTGTGTGTGTGAGAGACACCCCTAAGGAAGTTCACATGTCTTGTAGCACACGCATACAACACACAGCATTAATATAGAGAAAGAAGTCTAATTGTGAGCATGTAGCAGTTGTTTCAATTTCCCAGGCTCTTAACTTAACAGATCTGTTCTGCATCTCAGCCTGCTGTAGGAGTCTGAGTTTTTTTTCCTAAAAACATGGCTGCTGACTTTGTTGACTGCAGTGTGATTGCCCATTGACCAACTTGGTTGCTAACTCGTTAGCATCCTAGCCTTCAACTGCAACCTGGCTTTTACGCAGGTTTAACACTTATTTGGCTTCAAATTGTGAGCACTCCAATCAACTCTCCAATAATTGGTCGGATTGATTGTAGGCTTATCCAATGGCTGCAGAGACAGTTTGATCTACAGTATGTCTGATCCTGCCTCCTGGAAGTTGGTGATGACATGGTATTGCCCAGACTGAGATGCAAAGCAGATCAGTATGTGTGAGAGAGGCTATATTTGTCTATGCATTTGTGAAGCGTTTTCTTTTATTAACTGAAGTGTATTGCTCACATGCTCTCTCCCCAGGACGTGAAGAAATGCTTGATTGCTTTGGATGAGCTGGGCTCTCTGCAAGTGACCACCCAGCACCTCCAGAAGCACAGCGGGCTGATATCCACACTTAAAAAGGTTCAGACCCACTTCAGCTTCTGTAAAACCCTGTTTTTTCTTTGCTTTGGTCTGCTTGATTGAGAGATGGGCTCAGCTAGCCTAGGGTTACACCAGATAAGTTGTAACATGCCAGATGGTTTTAATGTAATTCCTCTGTAAGGTATCTAGTGCTAGCCAGGCTAGCGCTGACTGGTGCTTACACTCTATTTAATTTACCATCAACAGCTCAGTCAGGAGACTACCCATAAGATGAGGTTCCTTCTGGTTAGAATATTTGATGGCCAATCAGCGAACAGAGGGTTGAATATGGTAACATTGAATTCAAATGATGTATTCCTGAGCATAATGTACGTCACAAACAGTAGCAATTGGTTGAAGAAGAAAGTAATCCGACCCCTGTGGAGTGAACAAATGCTGATGGCTAGTCGATGCACGAAGTAAAATGATGTGACGGCGGCTGATGCATCAAGCTAATCCAGTGTAGATTAGACAGATTAGATTAGATTAGATTAGATTCACATTTATTGTCATTACAAATGTGTAAATACAAGGTAACGAAATGTAGTTTAGCATCTAATCAGAAGTGTAAAGATCAGCAAGTGCAAAATATACAATATGGAGTTTATACAGTATGGACAGTGTGTTCAGATAGATACAGATAGATCTGTAATGGGAGAAGCCATGTCTAATCAGAGGTCATGTCTTCCCCTCTGTGGCAGATCCGGCGGTTCAAGGCCTGCCAGGACATCATGGACAAGGCCACCATGCTGTACAACAAGTTCAAGACCATGTTTCTGGTGGGCGAGGGAGACTCTGTACTCAGCCAGGTGCTCAACAAATCTCTGGCGGAACAGAGGCAGTACGAGGAGGCCAAGAAGGGAGCGATGAAGAAGGCGGAGCAGGCGAAGGAACAGAGCATGGGTGAGGAGGCCACTATTGACCCAACAAACTCCACTTGTGGGGGTTCCTGCACTGACTGCTGCCAGCTTGGTTTGTTCCAGTTTGGTTGTACTTTGTTTCAGTTTGGTTTTGGACTTACAGTTTTTCACCAAAATTGAAGTGTACCGTGCCCTCTACCGCATCTTTTTATTGACACTCACACACAGACAAGCAAACACTTCATGGGCAAAATTGCGCCCCTTGGTGATGCAGTGACCCTGACGCAGAAGCATAAACCAAAAACGTCTGCCCAGCCTTTAAAGTCACCAGTTTCTATAGCAACCAATCATTCAATATATACACACCATCATTTGATAGTTCAACACGCCTGGAACCTCGGTCAAGGTGGTACCAAGAATGAAAAAAGTGTGTAGAGTTGAACCGAACCAAGCTCGTACCAGTCAAAGGAGAAGCCCCATTATTCATCTCTCAGAACATTTTATTGACCTACTTAACGTTATTATCTTATCATTTGTTGGCATCCTTATAAGAGGCCTTGTCACGCAATGAAAATATAAACCCTCCAACGGCCAGGATTAGATGTAAGAGATTGGTGACGATTTGCATTACATGTAATGTGTGCATTTAGCAGATGTGTTTATGTAAAGCAATGTACATTTTGTCAGCAATCAACAGTAAAGTTAACTTGCACATTTTGGTTAATTGCCTTAATGCACATTGGTGGGATTTGTAGACCAAACATGCTAGCCAGGTGCCACTACACCATCATTGCCCTCAAGAAGATGATGATGATTTGGTGTCCTACAGAGAACCAGGTTGCGAATGGAGAGTCCAGCCCAGAGGTGAAGCCAACAGAGGCAGATGAGAGCAAAGCAACAGAAGAGAGTCAAGCTGTCGAGAACAGGTTAGATATTTATTTATTTGTTTGTTTGTTTATTTTTACTTTGCTCTTTCTTTCCCTCTTATATTCCCATACCCTTATTGTGCCGGACTCGGGGGCATAACTACCGGTAAGCAGGGGAGGGCAGTTGTTTACAGGCCCGGGGCGGATTGGGGCCCGCACTAGCAAGTTAAGATTATGTCACGACCGGGCCTTACTATTGATAACATGACCGGGCCCTTTCACTGTAGTAACCTATGTTTCTGCTCAATGGTGTCCCTCTTCAAGAATCTCATCTGACTACATAAGTACACGTGATGTAGCCTGAGCTATAAAGGAAAATCGCCATTCAAATTATTTGAAGGGAACGGGCAAACTCCATACATCTTCAGCAGAATTACATACTCTTACACCATGGTGTGACATTGAAGCATTCTATAGGTCTCTATATATAGGCTGTACAAATTATATACACAAAGATTTTTGAAGTAATCCTTACACAACACAACCAACAGTGATTTTTATGGTGTTGATCTGGGCTACTTCTGTCAAATGTATCATGCGGTAACGGCCTATTTATGGTAGCTAGCCTTTTACTGGACATTGCGTGATCACGTGTTGTATAGGGGGCCCTCCTTGATAATCTTGCTTATGGGCCCGATGTTGGCCTGTTACGCCACTGGCCGGACTGAAGTTCACAGTCTCATTACCCAAAAGCTGAAATAGTTAATAAAATCCCTTGTACAAACTAGAACAACTTCACTTCAGTAAACATAATCACAACTTCCAGTCACTTTGACCACCCTGGCCTGGATGAATGGGAATCTTCAGACACAATGTTGCTGAAATGGCAAGAAATGTATAATATGTATTAAAATACATTCTGTTTTCTTCTGCCCTTAGTCCACCAGTCACCCAGCAGGAATCGAGTTGAAACCCAAATGGTGTGCTGAAAGGGAAAGGAAGCGCTTGCCTTCAAGGATCCTTAAGGCTTCAGTCCCACCTCTGCACTGTCCTCTGGGAAAACAGCCCTTCTATTCAGAGACCAGTCGTAACAGTTTCATCCACAACATCATCTTTTTGTACACGTCTGAGGTTCCACACAGCCCTCCCCTCAAAAGATTAAGACGTCTGACCAACTTGCCCTATGTTTTAGAAATTGGTTAAAAAAAAAAAAAAAAAAAAAGTATTTGTTACACTGAATGTGCTCAGAAGTTTAGCCATTGTAAACTCACTGAAAGGTTACGCACATATCTTTTCCTCTTTGTGCCTTTTTTTGTTTTTTTGAAAGGAAAAATTGCAAAAAAAACCTCGCTGTCACAGTACGTTCAGTTTGGGCCATTCGTCTGTTTTTGTATGTTTTGAAATGAAATGCCTTGCTTGTATTTCTCTGCCTCATTTTGTGGTCACTAGGCATTTTAGGTTTACCTCACTTGCCATGATGTCCCTCCTACCTGCTCTATGCGGCCAGCTAGTTGTAAGTGGGTTAATGAAGTAGTAAGACGTTATCCCTCGTCGTCTGTGGGTCATCAATCCGTGTGTTCATCCCAGTTGAAGGTGTACATATTTGTTGGGAATACTGTCAGAGCAATGACTGACTGTCGCAGCAGAAGCACTAATAGGTAGACGTGCCAAAGCTCACCGTACCAAGGAATTTTGCTTGTTTTGTCTGCATCCTAATTGTCTGTTTTTATAGTTCATTTGTTTTATTGGCATTTATGTACTGTAAATAAGAGTATTTTTGTGCCCGTCTTAAAGTTAAACTGTTTTGTTCTCACTAATAAAGCAGTGGCTACAACACAATCCTTTGTGCTGCTGTTGCCTTACAACATTCACCATTTTAGTCTTGGTATATTTTGCGATTGGCTCAACATTGATCGTTGACCAACCAATCCAGTGTTCAGGTTGTGGTGATGTTTTCACTCGACTGAATGAGGGAGGAGGAGTTCTGTTGACCCTTCACTAAGTAAAAACTGGACCAGAAATTTCTCCCTTTTTTCAACCACACAGACCAATACCATTTATAATTACCACCACCATCTATAAGCAGGCGGCCTCTGGCTCTTCCGAGCATGCGCAAATCTGTGGGATAGCTAGAATGTGGATTCCTCTGTCCAGTATATGTAGAGAAATTGACAAACTGACTTCATGAGCAAGCACATCCTTATTACAGAATAAAGAAGGGAAGTGTAACACTAACATATCTAAACAGTGTTTTCAGGAGTAATCATTTTTAAACGTTTTTCAAAGATGAACATTAACCTGCTAGTAGTCAGCATGTGACATTTATTTGGGCTACTTGTGGTATTGTGTTCACAGACCTATTTTGCTTTATGTAAATTGTTAAACTACAGCTGGACTTTTAACATGCGAATTACAGCCCAGAGGCTTTCCACCTTATTAATCTGTGTATGGAGCACTTAGCTACACCATGTTCTATATGCAAACCGGTCTACAATTAAAAACCTGTAATGTAAATGGCAACTTGACAAACAGGAAGGTGAAGACTGAAAAAAAAAAAACTTTAATAACTTAAAAAAAAAAAAAATGAAATCTATATACAGTTGGACTTACAAAATAAAACATGTATATAACCTTTCAAGTCCCAAGTGTGCAAAGTCAGAGCAGAAAGTGAAGGTTAGTTGAAAACTCCAGGGTCCACGTACACATAAGCCTGGAAGTCGTAAAGCTTATTCCCTTTGTCATCGTAGTGAAGCATGCGAAAGCATTTATCACAGAAGAGACAAGGATCCATTGGAGCCAGGCGGTCATTCATGGTAATCCATCTGGACAAAATGAAGCAAATCATAATCAGGTGATATTGGCCAAGTATACTTGCATATACAAGGAATTTGACTTGATGGAAAGTGTCACCAAGGCAGCCATGATCGGCACCAACAACGAGATTACTTGTGAATGACGTATAAAATAATCTAGCCCACCAAAGCCATTGTGCATGTCTGAATGTGGACCTCACCGGCTGATGTAGAGGTGACACACACAACACTTCCGGGTCATAACTCTGTGCTTGTGCACCAGCAGGGGATACAGTGTCCTGTCTCTGCAATCATCTGCATGGACCAACCTGACGAGAAGGTATCCAAGTTAAGTTCAAGAGTATTGCCATGTATACTGTATATGACAAGGGCAAAAAACATTTCCATGCAAATCACTGTCTTTAATGAAGAAATAACGCAACTCTAAACTGTTAGTTTAACACGAATGGGTTGTGAATTAGTTGAGTTATTAAAGGATACAGCCTGAAAGACAACAGGTGCTTTTGATCTTTACAGATAGCTAAATGTGAAGCAATTCCAACAAGCCTGAACAAATTGGAAACAACCTGCTTTACGAATCAGAGGCTGCATGTCTCTCACAAACACTAATAAATACCAATCACTAAAGGTATATTTTTTTACAGAATATGATTAGAAAGTGTTACAGCCTGTGTTGTCTTTTGAGACCCAAGTTTTTTCAAAATGTATTCAGATGAGAAGGGAGATGCGTATGATTTGGGAAATTGGGCTAAATTCTCGCAGAATCTCTGAGCACCTTTAAAAGGCAAATTTCAAAAAACTATTTTGTATTGGAATAGGTCTACAAAATAGTGTTGCCTATCCCTTTTCAGAGAATGTCGCCATCAAAAAGAGGTGACGCACTGTCAAACATGCTTTTAATAATGTCCCGTTAGGCCACACCAATAAAATTAGTTGGTTCTCGGATTTTTTGAGGAAAAATATGGAGCGAGCGAGCGAAATAAAAATAAAAATAAAAAAATGTTCTGAAGGTAAATTTCAGAGTTAATGTTCATTGAAGACATTTATTCATGTGATTAGGAAAAACTAAATGTGGCCTAATTTATAAACTTAACTTTCACACCTCACAGCACACTTTGTCATGCAGGTAAGGCAATGTACAAAAATTCATAATTCTGTCATTCTATGATATGTAAAGGTTTGACGGTTTGTCATTTATTTAAGAGTTTGTGAATTTAAGCACCAAGCAGGCTGGCTGTGGAATTGAGGTATGACATATAATGTAGACTACCTCCTGTAGCCTACGTTCAAACTCATTTAGTCACAGTTCATCACAGGGCATTAGAACGTCAAAATCGCATTGATTCACCAGATAGCAATTAGATAGTGACAAAAACTCAGTGATCAGCGCAACGGAGATGAATATTCATCAACGTGCAGTCACGTGGATCTAGAAAAGAGACGATTTTTTTGCATGAGGAACAGAAGCGTGTGTGTGTGTGCGTGCGCGAGGATGTGAGTGTGTATGCACATGCTATTTATTTATTTATTGATTGATTGATTTCGAAACACTTTGAATGGTTTTTTTTTCGCCTCTCAATCAATGAAATATCAAACTCACCTCCACAGAGTTGCACAAGCAGACTGCTCTCGGCACCGTGAGTACAAGTGCACAAAGTTCTCATCCTCTTTCATTTCAATGCACTTGTCAAATGTTTTTCTCTTCTGATCAAATATTCTAAAAATTGCAAACACTGGCCTAGCAGAATCCCGTTCCACTGGCATCTTTCCTCATATCATGTCTCTTGTCTCTTGCGCTCTGAAGTGAAAGGCGCAATTTGGTTTTCGACGTCACGTGAACGCAACATGCTGTTTTTTTTTGTATTATGTATATATATCAGCCACGGTGTTTTTTATGTTCGTGTGAGTTCGAATTCAATTTTATTTTTATTTAATTTTGCATTTTTTTTCAAGCGGCGAATCCGAGAACCAACTAATTTTATTGGTGTGGCCTTAGAGCTGGGCAATTTGGCCTAAAATCAAACTCTTGATTAATTGAACATTTTAACCGGATTACGATTAATGAACGATTATTTTATTTATTATTTTGTCCTCATAGTTTACTGACAAGTTTTCTACAGTAAATATGCTCACATATTACAAGTGGGAGATATCAACTGTCTCAGTTTTTAAGCTCTCCATGCTCAACATGCCGGTGTAATAACGTAACAGAGTGGGGTCACGTGACTCCACACGCAGTAGTGTTTTTGAAGGAAAATTAATTGAAATAATTGACCTAAAAAAATTTGATCAATTATAGGTTCTGAATATCGGTTACAATTACTTTTCGATTAATTGCCCAGTCCTATGTCCCATCAGTCTAGTTCATTTATATCTTACAGTGAGACAGCGGATCCAACTTATTGTAGGTATATGGCCCTAAATAAAAAATAATAATTAAAAAAAAAAACAAAAGGGTCATCCAACTGAATCTGATGGTTGACCACACAAACCTTATGTCAGTAAGGACCATCACATGCTCACAATCTCCTTGATGGCAGTAGAAGTATGGGTAGCCAATCTTCATCTTCAGGTCGTAGAAGGTCGTGTCTTCCATCTTGGCAGATTTAAATTCTGGGAAGTCACGGGTCTTTGCCCACTCACGTGTGGTCCTATGACATCATGGACAAGACTTAAAACACTACTACCCTTCAACACATAAGTCTTACTAACATAACAGTTTGAAACCACAATGGATAATGGGTTTAAGGCTTTCTTAGCAATCAATTAAAGATAAGATAATGCTGTGGAGACTTCCGTAGCTGTTCCACAGGAAGACTGCTAAGGGCAGATCTCAGACCACAGGCAAAAGCCAATGGCTCTGCCATGTGACAGGTCTGACATTCTGTGTGTGGACAGAAAAGATTGGAGCATCTCCGAATTGATTCCACTGATGGCTCACAAGACTCGAGCCAAGTCAAGCAATTGCATTTTCACTCTGATATGTGTAACATATGGGCAAAACTAATGGATGTTAGGGCAATAAGACCAAAGGAGATGGTGAGCTTAATGAATCACTTCAGAGGAAGAAGCTGTGATCGAGGCTTACTCGCTGATGTCCCGACACTCTGGATATCTCATGTCGTTGTAAAAGACTCCCTCAAAGTAGAAGAAAGCAGATTTGTAGTGATCCTAGAAAAGGACAGAGTTTGTTGTTTAGATATATACAAGAAAACAAAAGACAGCAGAACAATGTCACAGCTGGAACAACAAATGTTGTGTGACGAGGCCATGTATGCGTATTCGTGCCATTCTTGTCTGACCTTGCTGATATACTGGGGTGTGGCATCTGGCATATTGCTGAATTCTCCAAACACCTGCAGGTCACTGACACAGCAGATTGCATCCCGCAACTCTGTCAGCTTCTGGCTGCCAAGCACCATCAGAGTCTGATGGGCCCTCACATGCTTGTACTAAAACAAAACAAGAAAAATTGTTCAATGAGTAACTTTTTCTACGTTTCTTAAACGTTCTCTTAAGGTTTGTAAAGGCACATGAAGATCACCATACCCTTGCAAATATAACAGGGTAGATGATGTTGAAGGTCAGGATGATTTCTCCTTCAGGTACCAAGCTGGTGGAATCTTCTGGCATCAACCCCAAGTGTATACTTTCCTATTTACAACAAAACGTGTAAAACGAACACAGAACTCACAGATAATAGGTTCTTTTTGATTTTTGACATGGATGTGTAACGTTACGCACTACTCGAAGAGTTGATATCGTTAACTTGGTGAATTAAGGATACATTTACTATAACTCAAAGCAGCCTCTACTATTGCTTCCATAGCACATTATGGGGGGCTAACAACATTGTGATCATGCATGCACGCATGCAAACGGACCATTTCATTGAAGTAGGTCTCGTGTCTTCCTGGGTGGTCTCTAACAAGAGTCTCTTTGTAATCTTGCCGTTTTTTCCGAAGTCTGCAATTAAATAAAAATCATTCACACAATAAAAAAGATACTGAATAACGTTAGCCAACTGTCTGATGAGAGACGATAAAAACTGAATTTACTACCGCAAACAGGCAAGCTCAGGATCTGGCGGCACGACACCGGTGTCAACGGTATTGTCCTCCGAGACACTTTTCAACGAATCCACACTTGGCATACAAAACAGTAAAAAAACATATCAGTGAATAATAACGGGAGATATTCAAAATAAATTTAGAATCAACATCGCTAGGAATCACAGACCTGCATATTTCTTTCAGCTCGTTTAGCGTCTCGGGGGGAACTTCTAAGAGCTCAGCAAGTTGAGCATTCTCAATTTCTTCAGACTTTGTCTCAAACGAATACAACTCAGGCGGAAGCGTCTTTACCCACAAATTCCTAAATGAGCCGATATGAAAGACTTGAGAATTTACGTCTTTACACTCGTATCTCGGAATATTTACACTGGTAATGTCATATGCGCTGCTTTCCGCCATGTTTCTAAAAGAATACTACGTCATCATACACTAGTACTTCTGGGAAAGGTAGTTTAATTATTTTACCGGCTGCTTGCTGCAGGATAAGATTCCTTCAGGGTAAAGAGGCAATTAGCCTACTTCAATTAATTCAAATCAATTATACCTAATAAGCAATTAGACTAGACACTTTAACAAAGAGCGATAACTAGCCACTGTAGCGCGAAGCCCACTAAAATGCTCTGCAGACCTGGACCACTCCACAATGAGTTTTTTTTCGGATTTAAAAAAAAAGGCTAAGATGATGGTTTGTTATATCTTGCTTCTGCTACCTATTATTTTTGGTATATACAAACACCCCTCTTCACATCACACACTTCCCTTCATATCACTGAGAAAAAAAGTAGAAGGCCTATGTGGAAGGCGTTCCATGAGTGACGGAGACTTACGTAGGCTACGCGCTGTAAGCATTTAAATGATGTTTTCTACAGCAAATTGGCAGAGACAGTAAAGACATCTGGGTATACAGAAACTGCTGTGTTGTTCTGCAACTATTGTGCGAAACCGTGTGGCGTGGATAATTTGTCTGCCAATGGCTCAAGTTGAAAATTCAAGTCCTCAAAAGGTGAGTTTGTTTTGTACTTTACTAAACTGTGACTAACGTGTGAACATTTAAAGTAGGCTATCTGTACCCAAGAGATCAACTAGCTTATGTTTTTTTTTTTTTTTTTTTTTTTTTTTTTACATAAGTAGCCTAGGCCATTTAATTTAGACCCAACTCTTAGTCTAACCAAGTCTTAGATCTTAGACCAATCAAAAATGTCTGAGGTGGAGATTTCCTCAGAATAAGCTTTTTTTTTTTTTACTAAACAAAAGTGGTCATGACATGGAGATTTGATGAAGGTCTGTGAAGTTATACGTGTATAGTAGGCTAGGCCTATGCTTTTTACACTCTGGTGTCTGCATTTCTCCTATATTAATGAATTGGTGAAAAATACACTTAACACACTGATCACACATGCACAGCTTGCCCATAGCAGGCTGTTCAAAGAGCAGTGATGAGTTAGGTGCCTTGCTCAAGATTAAGGATTCAAGGATATTTATTGTCACATACTTTTTTTAAAAGATAAAAAATGTAGTGAAATGTAGGTGTTGTCTGTCTATTGTGCATTAAAGAGAGAGGGTGAAGAATGAGGTAAAGAGATAGTGTAGAGAAATGGGAATGGCCTACAGTATGAAGTGGAGAGGCAACAGTAATGTCATAACTACTACTCCCAATCATTAACAAGGGGCACCTTTAAGATTATTATCTCCAAGATTATGTTATTAGGTCCATTTAAATGTAGCCTAGTTATCTGTGATGGGATACTTTCCAAAATTTGGTCATCACTGTTATTTCTTTATAATAAACACTTTTCTTAAGCCTTAAACCAAACCTTCAGATTTAAATACTACCTACCAATACTATTTCCAAACTGTCCACCATTCTTCCAGAGTAGTCAAAAGTTCTAAGGAGAGTTGTAGACAACTGTAGGCTACTTCTCATCCGGTCAAAACTGAAGAAGCCCCTTGGGTAAAAGGTGAAACGTCTTCTAAATCCAAAAAGAATTCCACTTGCAAACAACTTCGAACTTTTGACCATACTTATTAAATATTTCATAAGAGCTGTGTGAGTGCTCTGCAACCTCCAAACCCTTCATTTCATCTGTCTCATCCCCATATCTGTCCAGGTGTCCTCATGCAATATTTACAAGGAGATGACCCTAAATGAACTTGTGAGTTAAGCAGGCGATGCCTTTTTTGACCTTTTTCAATAAACTTAATGTGAACTGATATTGATAATGTGATGATAAACTGATGACGTGTAAACTGAAATTGCATAGGCCAATATACAGTAGATAGCCCTAAAGAAATGTGTTGAGTCAGTGTCGTCTGGAGATTCATGTCTCTGATTTGTTTGTATTTTAGGATGAAGATGCCTTTGGCAGTATCGTTAAGTAAGTCTATGAACATCAGTTGCTTAAATTAATTGTAGGCAAGAGGCTATATTTATTGGTTGATAATATGGCTTCCATCCGGTATGCCTACAGCGTGCTTTCTAGTGAATCACACTTTCCTTTTCGCTCAAATCTTTTAACAGAATGTGGAAGGTTTCATCAACTTTCACATACTGTGCCCTAAGTGTTCAGTAGTTATTTGGTAAAAAAACCCTCAACAATATGATGTTCAAATTATAGTTATTTACAAGAGCAGCAATTAGAGAACTTTTTTTCAGTCGCACCCTATAATAAGAAGAAATATATACTTTTAATTTGTATTATTTTATTGTATTATATTGAAAGATTAAATCTCTTTTATTGCAAGGCTGCCTAGGTATCGGCAAGTATAATCAGGCTTGGCCACAGGCATGCTGGTCAAAAGCGCTTTAGGGTAATTCCATTCTGGTTTAAACAGGCTTCACAATTAACCTCTTAAGGCACACCCCTATTTTTCCTTTTTTTCAAAACAACGGCTTACCCAAATTGAAAGCTTGACAGTTCCTACATAGTTTTAGACTCAGGGATGTGCCTCATACCATTGGAAAGGTGACCCTCAAGTTTTTTCTAGAGGAATATGTATGTTTCTGTGACATATGGACACAGAGTTATAGAGGTTGGAACTAAGTGTTTTTTTTCCGCTCATTTCAAATGTCTATGAACTAACTAGGATATGAAGGTACCATCCATATGATACCCCCAAATAAAAAAATCTAAGTCCTAACTCCATCTCTCAACCTGTTACACAAAAAAATTGAAGTAAAAAGACCAAAAATATGATTTTTGAATACACATTTTTGAAAAATATGTTTATGCGTTTTGATTGGGACCCCTATGTAAATTCCCATAGAGACGTTTTGTAAACAAGAGGGCCTAATGACATTCAAAAGTTTATAACTTGAAAACCCCTTTACCTAGAAACATAAAATTGGTTTCAAATGAAAGCCAATGCACATGTCAGTGCATTGCATGTGTCAGCACATGTCAGTTTGGGGGGGGGGGGGGGGGG